>MU119990.1:0-10631 GCA_014904845.1 Acephala macrosclerotiorum | reverse complement strand
AAAATATTTTTTTTTTTTACGAAATTAAAAAAAAAAACTTTTAATATAATCGATTTAAATATCGATTTTTATTATTAGAAATCGTTAATAAAATTTTAATTTATACAATTTATTATTTTATATATATATTAAAAGGTTTATAAATTCGATTTTATTTTAAACAAAAAAAAAAATAATCGAAAAAAAAACACGAAATTAAAATATATATTCAATTGATTTACTTTAAAATAATAATATTAGAAAATAATTTAAATACTCGTATTAAATTTTTTTTATATTTTTAAAATATTAAAAAAGTTTTCACGAGAAAATTTTCAAAAAATAAAATTTTTTTATTAAATTTTAAAAAAATTTAATAATTAAATAATACAAAATATAAAAATTGTATTATTATATTTATTATACGTTTTTATTCAATTAATTAATTTAATCGTTTATTCGAAAAAAAATCGAATTAATAATTAAAAAAGTTAACGTTTAATAATTATAAAATTTATTTAATTTATAAAATAATTTCAATAATAATAATAATAATATATACGCAAATATTAATCGAACTTTTAATATTAAAAAATTTAAATAAAATATTAAAACTTTTTTTTAAAATTTTTTTTAATTTTTTTATCTCGTAAAATAACGTAAATATATCGAACGAATAATAAAAAATTTTTAAAAACTAATAAAAAAATAATTATTAAATTCATTTTATTATTATTTTTTTCAAATTAAAAAAATTATTTATATTTAAAAAAAATATTCAAAAGTAATAATATTTTTAATTATTTTCACGAAAAAAAAACAATAATTATTTTCTATTAAATTAAATATTAATCGTTAATAAAAATTTAAATTTTATTATTAAACAATCAAAAAAATTATTAATAAATATATTTCAAATAAAAATAATTTTTTTTATTTTCAAAAAAAAAAAAATTTTAAAATAATAATAATAAAAAATTTTAAATTTAATAAATATTTAATAAAAAAATAATAAATTGATAAATTATAAATTTACTAAATACAATTACAAAATAAAATCTTTTTTTTTATTATATTTAATTTTTTATTTTTTATTTTTATTTAATTTTTTATCAATTTATTTAAATATTTGAAATTATTTTTAAAGATTAAAAATATTATTAAAAATTTTATCGAAATTATTACAAAAATTGAAATAAAATTAATAAAAATAAAAATAAATTATTTTTTTATTTTTTTTATATTAATTTATTTTTTAAAAAATATTATCGTACGATATATTATTAATTCTCTTAAAAAAAATTAATAAAAAATAATAAAAAAATCTATAAATTAATTAATTAATTTCGATATAAAAATAAAATTATATTTTTTAATAATTTAAAAACAATTAAATTTAATACGTTTAAATTGCGAATAAAAAATTATAAATTAATTAATTAATTTTAAATAAAAATAAAAATATATATTTTAATATTTCGAAAATAAAAAAATTTAAATATCGAAAAAAAATTAAATTTTATTAATATATTTTAAAATAAAATTTTTTTTTTTTTTTTTTAATAATTTAAAAATAAAATAAATAAAATCGAAAACAAATAATTAATAATAATTAATATATTTCGAAATAAAAATAAATGTATATTTTTTAATAATTTGAAAAAATTTTTTTTTTTAATTTTTTACGATTATAATAAATTATATAATTATTTATTAAATATTAAAATTGTATTTATTTATTTGAAAATAAAATTTTTTAACGTCGAGAAATAATATAAACGTAAAATCGTAATACGATTATAATATAACGAAATAAAATTTTATTATAATAATAATAAAATCGACGACAATAATAACAACGATAAAATTATAAGTAATTTTAATTGTAAATTGATTATAAAAATTAAAAATTGAAAAAAAAAATAATTAATAATTAATTTTAAATAAAATGAAAAAAGTTTTAATAGAAATAAAATTGCGAAAAAAAAAAATTAAATAAAATTATAAGTAATAAATAAATTTAAAATAAATTAAAAAAAATCAATAAAAAAAAAATTTATAATCGTTGTAATTAATTTTTAAAAAATTGTAAAATTCGAGAAATTGTAATTTCGATACTCAAAAAAAATAATATTGAAATTGAAATTGATTAAATTATTATATTGATAAAAAAAAAAAATAATAAGAAAAGTAAATAAAATTTTAATTATATGTAGTAATATAGATTATTAAACGTTATATTATTATCGTAAAAAATAAATTTATTCGATAGTATTTAAAAATATAATTTTTTTTATTAATTATAAATAAAGTAATTTTATACGTTGTATATTTTAATAATTACGCGATTAAAAAAATTAAAATTAAAATATTTGAATTTATATTAATCGTATAAATTATTTTATAATAATTTTTTAATTATAGTATTATTAATAATAAAATTATACGATTTTTTTAAAAAAACGTCGAATAATATTCGAAAAATTTTAAAATTTCGATTATTAATATTGATTTATTTTCGTATAATAATTAAATTAATAATATTAAATTTTATAAATAAAAATAAATTTATATTTTAATTATTTAAATTTAAAATTTTTTTATTATATTTAATTTTTTTTTTTTTATCGATTTATTATTTTTTTTTATTATATTTTAAACGATTTTTTTCAATAATCAATTGTTTATTTATTAGAAATTTATTTAAAAAAAAAATTTATATAAAAAAATTTTATTAAACAATTTTTTTAATGTTTTTATTAAATAATTATTTAATTAAAAAGCGATCAATATTTATATTCGCATTTTTATTAAAGAAATAATAAATATACAAAATATTATATTTATATAAATACTAATAATAATAAAAAAAAATTAAACTCGTATAATCGTACGATTCGATAAATAATTAAATACAATATTGAAACGATTCAAAAAATAATTAAATCAAATGTTGTAATCGTTTAAAAATATAATAAAAGTTTTAACAAATTATAATAATATTTTTACTCGTTTTTAAAAAATAAATATTCGATTAAATATAATTAAAACGCGTTTAAATACTATAAAAAAAATTAACGATAAAATAAATTTTAAATAAATACTATATATATTACTTTTTTTTAATTTATTTTTTTTTTAATTTCAATTTAATATTTATTTAAATATTATAATAATTTTACGTAAAATTTTAATAATAAAATTTCTTACAATTTATATTATTAGTTTATATAAGTATTTATATACGTATTATCGAGTTTTTTGAATTAATATATAATCTCGATAATTTGAACAATATATATATTCGATTTATTAAAATAAAATCGATTATTAATCTTTTTAAATAACGTTTTTATACAATTTTTTTTATAAATTAACGTTATAAACTACGATTACAAATTTAAAAATACAAAAAAATAAATATTATTTTAAAAAACAATTAATTTAATTTAATAAAAGTATTATATTTTACAAGTGTTTATATCGAGTTTTAATCGAAATTTAATATTATAAATATTAATTTACAATAAATTCGAATATATTTTTATAAATATTATAATCTATTAAATAGTTTTTATTGAAATCGAAAATATTTATTATTATTTTTGTATTTTATAAAAATAAACCAATTATTAACTATTAATATCATTATAAAATATACGAAGAATAATTATCGTAATAAAATATAATTAGAATTTTATTAGTAATTTTTTAATAATATCGAATTAATTGATCAAATACTAATAATATTCAATTAATAAACGATTAATATATTATTAATATTATTAATACGTTCGTTTAAATATAAAATCTCTAGTAAAAAATATTTTTCTCGATATTTATATATTATTTTACGTATAAATATTAAAATTATTATAATAATACAAAATATAAATATTTGTATAAAAAAAAAAATTACAAAAAAAAATAAAAAATAAAAATTTTATACGCGTATTATATAAGAATTTACAAATTAAAAAAAATATTATAAAAAAAATTTTAAATTTATTTATTAAATAAATATATATTAATTTATTACAATTTAAATAAATCGTTTTTTTTTTAAAATCGATATTTCTAAAAACGATTTTAAAATTATAATTTTTTATTTCAAAAAAAATTATATTTTGATTTTAAATTTTTTCAATTTATTAATTTTTATAATTTAATTTATATTATTTTTAAATAAATTAATTTTTTTATTAAAAAATATTATTATTTTATCGAATTTCAAATTATAATTTAAAATTAATATAAAATTTATTATAATTTTTAAATATTTTTATTAATTTAATTTTAAAATAAAAAATATTTTTAAAAAATCAAATATTATATTTAATATTTTAAATAAATTTAAAAATATTTTTTTAAAAAATATTTTTAAAAATAATATTTTAAATAATTTTTATTTATTTTTGAAAATTATTATTAATTTAAAATACAAATTACAATTTATAAAAAATTATATTAAAAATTATTATTTTTATAAAATTTTAAAATTTTTTAATTAAAAATTTTTTTTTTTTCGAGAAATTTAAATCGATAATTTTTTTTTTTAATAAAATAATTTATTATTTTATATTTTTTATAAAAGTTTTAATCGTTTTTATATTTCAAAAATTATATTTTATAATGTTTTTTTTAAAAGTTTATAATAAATACTATTTTAATCTCAAGAAAATAAAATAAAAATTTTCGAATTTTGCGATTTATAAATTAATAAAAAAATTAATCGAATATTTGATTTATTATTTAAATTATTTTTACAATAAAATTTTACGATTTTCAATATACGATTTTTTATAATTAATTCGTATTGAATTAAATTTTTTTACAATAATTACAATTGATTTTATTTTTAGTTTTTTAATTATTAAAAAAAATATTTTATAAAAAATTAAAAATTTCGATTTTTCGATTATTTAATATTAATATTTTACAAATTCTTTAAAAATATTTATTTTAAAATATATTATATATACAATCGAAAATTGAATTAAAAATTTAATTATAATATTTATATTTTATAATTAAAAAATATTAAATAATATTATTTTTAATTAAAATAAAAAATTCGTTTTCGAATTTTAATAAATTATTTTTAAATCTATAAATATAAAATTGTAAATATTTATTATTTGATATTTATAAACAAATAAATTATTAAAATAAATTATATAAAAAATCGAAATCGATTTTTATTATTTTATTATATTTTATTTCGATTAATTATAAATAAATTATATTATTTTATATTAAATTACTATTAATAATATATTTATAATAATTATTAATACTAATTTAAACGAAATTATTATCGATTATAAAACGAATACAATTTTATTATTTTTATATAAATTAAATTTTTTTAATATTATTAAAATCATTTAAAAAATTTATTAATAAAACGTATAATTAATTATTGATTTTATTATTATATTCATTAAAAAACAATACGATTTTAAATATAAATCGCTTATAATAAATATTAAAGATTTAATATATATTAAACTTTATAAAAATTATAATTTTTTAAATTATTTAAATTTAAAATTAATAAAATAATAAATTATTTTTTATTAAAAAACGTATTAATCGCTTTATATATAAATTGTAATTATTTTTTATTAAAAAATCTATTTAATTATTTTTATCGTTTATTTATATTTTGTATTAAAAAATTAAAATTTATATAATAAATCAAAATTAAATATTATAAAATTAATCGATATCGATTTAAATAACAAATATAATAATAATTAAAAATTTTAAAATTTTGAAAAAATTATTAATAAAAAATATATTCAATATAATAATAAAAATAATTTCAAATATTTGATCAAATAAAAAAATTATAATAATATATAAAATTAATAATATAAAATCGAATGATTTAAAAATATAATCGAATTTATTTAAAAATACGAAATTCGTATATTAGAATTTTTAATTTGAATTATTTATTTAAAAAATTAATTTCGAATTTAATAATAAAAAATTGAACAATTATATAAATTTTAAAATTATTTTAAAAAAATTTATATAATTTTAATTAATTAAATAATTTTACTTTTAAATTTATTATATTTATTTTATTTATTAACGTGATTTTATTTATTTATAATTTATTTATTTATAATTTTTTTTATATAATATTTTTATTTTTAATAATTACAATAATTTTTTTTATTAATAATAATAACAATTTTTAAAATTAAAATTATTTGATTTTATTGTATATTTTATTTCTATAGAATAACGTATAACGTTTAATAATAACGATTTTAACGTTTATAAATTTTTAATTTTCGACGTAAATTTTATCGAATTCAAAATTTTTTTATTTATTTTCGATGTACGAAAATAATACATTTTATTACAAATACAAAATAAATTTTTCAAAAATTTTATTATTATTTATATTTAATTTTTCAATTTTTTTATTAAATTTCAAAAATATTTTATTAATTTTTTCAATAATTTTATCAATTTCTTTATTTAAATCTAATAATATTTTATTAAATTTTTTTTATAATATATTGATTTTTTCAAATATATATAAAAAAAATTTTAAATTTTTTTAATAAAAAAATAAAAATTTAATATTTCAATTTTTTAAATTTTTTAATTAAAAAACAATAAAAATTTTTAAAAAATCAATAAAACGATTTTTTTTATATCAAAAAATATTAAATTATTTATTAAAAAATTTTTAATAATAAATTATTTATTTAATTTCAAATTAATAAATTTTATATTAAATATAACGATTTTTTTAATAATTTGAAATTTTTTATTAAACGATTACTTATTAAATTGAATAAAAATAAATTTAAAAATATTAAATTTATTTAATAAATTAAAAACAAATTCGAATATTTAATTTTAATTTTACAATTATTAATACAAAATTTCATTTTAAGCGAATTAATTTTATTTCGATTAAATATTAATAAAATTTTTAAAACAATAAAATAAATACAAAAAATAAAAATAAAAATAATTCGAAAATTAAACTATAAAATATATTTAATAATAATTTAATTAATTAAAATTACAAATAATATATTAATAAATTTATTAAAATAAATAAACGTTTTAATAATAAAACTTTTAATATTTAAAAATACGAAATTAATTATTAAAATCAATATTAAAAACTATAATTTTTTATTACAATTCGTAAAAAAAAAATATATATAAAATATAAATTTAAAAAAAAATATTAAAAATAATACAAATAAATTATTTCGTTTTATAAAACAATTTAAAATCGAATAATATTTATTGTTTAAAAACTCGATAAAATTAATTTTTTATTATTAATTTAATTATTTTTAAAAATTAAACGTTATAATAATTAATAATAATAAATTTAATATTTTAAAAAAAATTAAAAAAAATTTTAAATTTGTATACAAATTATATTAATTATTACAATAAATTACGAAATAATTAATTTGAGTATTTTACAACTTTCGTTAATTTTTGATATTTTTATTAAAATAAAATAAAACTCGTCAAAAATACTTAAAATAAACGTAATAAATATCAATAAAAAAATCGAAAATAAAAATATAAAAATTAATAAAATTATTATTTTTAAAAAATACAATTTATTTTTAATATAAATATTATAAAAATTAACGATTTAAATTGATTATATAAATATTAAAAAAATATTATAAAATTTACTAACAAATGTTTTTAATATTAAAATTTGAAAAAAATAAAAATCAATTATTAAATATATTAAAAAATTTATTCTAAAGAAAATAATATTTTAAAATTTTTAAAAAAAATTGTTCGATTTTATTTCGAACGAAATATTAATTAAAATAAAAAATTTAATCGAAATAATTAATAAAACTTTAAAAATACGATTTTATTATTCTCGAAATATAAAAAATTAATAAAAATCGTAATACGAAAAATATTTCGATTTTAAAATTTTAAAATATATTAAAAAAATTATAAATATATTTATATAAAGTATTTTATTATTAAATTTATAAACGAATTACACTTTATAAATATTTATCTCAAAATACAATAAAATAAAAAATTTAATAACGAATTAAATTTTTTTTTTTATAAAACGATTATAATATCGTAAAATAATTTTTAGTTTTTAAATAATTATATTAAATTTTATTATATTATTTTTAAATTGATTTTAAAAAAAATAATTTTAATATATAATAATACTATTTATTATTAATATTGTAATTATTTTAATTTTATTAATAATATATTTTTTACGATTTTATATTTTATTAAAAAGATTTTAATTATTATTTAAAAAATTTTTCATAAAAATAATATTAATAAAATCGAAATTATAATTAATTTGTTTAATTAATATTCGTTTTCGTAAATTAATATAAAATTTTATTAAAATATTATATTAATTTATAGAATTAATATTTTATTTTTTAAAATTAAAATTTTTATTTTTTAAATATATTAAATTTAATTATATCGTATAAATATTAAATATATTTAACGTTAATAAATTTTATATATTTTATTATTATATTAATATTAAAATTTATTATTTTTTTTAAATTTTTTAAAACTTTATTAATAAATTAATATAAAAAAAAATATGAAAATTATTAATAAAACGATAAAAAATCGATTAAAAAATAAAAATTTTATAATTATAAAAATAAAAAACCAATATTAAAATTGTTAAAAAAAAAGAATTTAAAATAATATTTTTTAAAAAAAAATTTTATAATATAAATTATATACGCGAAATATTTTATATTTTGATAAAAAAACGAAAAATATAATTACAAATTTATAATTGTTTCGAGTTTTAAATAAAATAAAATTTTATAAAATTTTATAAAATTTTTTTAATTTTACGAAAATATAAAATTTTTTTAAAAAACGATATTTTATTACGTGAAAAAACTTGAAATCAAATAATATAATTTAATTTAATTTTTATATTATAATTTTATAAAATAAATTATTTTTTATTATATATATTTATTAAAAACGAATATAAATTATTATATATTAAAATATTTAAAAAAGAAATTTTAAATAATTAAATTTTTAAATTTGAATTATAAATATTTTAATAATTATATATAAAAAAAAATTCGAAAATAAAAAATTTAAAATTATAATAATTTAAAAAAAATTTAAATTTAAATTTTATATAAATAATATTAAAAAAACTTTAAAAACTCGATTAATTTTACGTAATTAATTTATAATTACTTCGTATAAAAATTTTATTAATAATATTAAATTTTATAAATAAAAATAAATTTATTTATTTAATATTAAATTTTAATATTAATATATTATTAATAATTTTTTAAATTTTTTAAATTTTTTTATAAAATTTTTATAAAATTTATAAAATAAAAATTAAAATAAAAAATAAAAATCGTTTTTTATTAAAAAAATTAATAATTTAAATAAATATATAAAATTTTAAATAATTTATAAAAAAATATAATTTTTTTTATAATAATAAATTTTAAACTTTTAAATTTCAAATTAATATTAATTTATTTATTAATTTTTTTTTTAAAAAAAATAAATATTTCAAAAAATAATTAAATATAATTTTTACTAAAATTATATAATAATATATTAATAAATAATTTATATTTTATATATTAAAATAATAAAAAATTTTCAAAAAAAAATTTATTTTAAAAATTTATTATTTTAAATAAAATTATTAATATTCGTTAAAAAAATATTAAAAAAAATTAAAATCAATTTATTATTCGATTTATTTAAAAAAAAATTATCGATTTTATTATTTTATATAAATTTTAAAAATTCGAAAATTTGTAATTTAATATATATAATCGTAAAAATATTAAAAATTTAATTATATAAATATAAAAAAAATTATTATTCGTTTATAAAAAATAATTTAAAATTTTTTTTAATATAATAAAATATAAAACGATATTAATTAATATTTTAATAAAAAACAAATTAATATAAAAATTTTATAATAAAATTCAATTTATAATAAAATAAAATATTTTTATAAATAAAAAACGAAAAATTTATATTAATATTATATTTAATTTTTATAATTAATTTTTTATTTATAAAAATTTCGAATTAAATAATAATATAAAAATAAATATTTATTTAAAATTAATTTAATAGAATAATTTTATACGAATATATAATTTAATTAAAATAATTTTTATTTTTATTTTTATTTTTTATTTTATATAAAATATATAAAAAATTTTTTTTTTTAAAATATATATATAATAAATATTTTATTTTTTAATAATTTTAATATTCGATTTTATAATACAATTAATAATTTATTAATTCGATTAAATAAAATAATAAAAAAAATTAATATATATAATATTTAAATTTTAAATAAATTTAAAAATAAATTTTATTAATATAAATATATTAAAAATAAATAATAATTAAAAAATTTTTTAAAAAAATTTTAATATTATTAATTTAAATTTACAAATAATATAAAATTTATATAATTAAATTTTTAAAATATAATATTTTATATTTTTATTTTTATTTTTATTTTTTTATTAATATATTTATAATATTTAAATTAATAATAATAATAAATATTAAATTAATTTTTAAATTTTATATTTAAATTTAAATAATTATAAATTTTA
>MU119989.1:0-10685 GCA_014904845.1 Acephala macrosclerotiorum | reverse complement strand
AACGAATTTAAATATTTTATTTATTTTTATTATAATAAAATTAAAAAAATCGAAATATATATTATAAAAAACAAATTTAATATATTTAATAAATTCAAATTTTTTTAAATTCTTTATTACGATTAAATTATATATTTTCAAATAAATAATAAAAAAAGAAATTTATTTTAAATTAATTATTTTATATAAAATACAAATAAATAATATAATAAAACGTATTAAAATAATAATTAAAATGTTTAATATTTAATTCGAATAATAATTTATTTTCATATATTAAAACTTTATAATATAATTAATATAATTTTGTTTAAAATAATAAACTTTTATAAAACTTTTATTAATTATTTATATATTATCGATTTTCGAATATAATTTTATAATAATAAATTAAATAAAATTAAATTATAATTTTTTTTTTATTAAATATTAAAAAAAATATATTTATTAAATATTTATAAATAATAATTATATTCGTTAAATATATAATATTTATATTATAAAAAAAAAAATATTATAAAATTAAAAATTTTCAAATTTATTTTTTAAATTTATTTTACTATATTTATAATATTAAATATATAAATTTTAATTTATATAAAAATAAAAATAAATTATTATTAAATTATAATAAAAAAAAATTTTAATTTAAATTTTTAAATAAAATTTTAAATATTTAGAAAATTTTAAAATTTATTATTATAAATTTTTTTTAATAATAAATAATATTTTATAAATATATTTAAAATTAAAAATTATAATATTAATAAAATAAATTTTTTTAAATTATTTAAATTTTAATATTATAAAAAAATTATAATAAATTTATAAATATAAACGCGATTTAAATTATTAAATTATTTATTATAAAATTTAATAAATTATTCGTAATAATTAATAATAAAAATCTTTTTATTAAAAAATTTATTACAATTATTAAATTAATAAATTATAAATTAATTTTTATAATAATAATTATTTTAAATTAAAAGATTAATTAAATAAATATTAAAATTGTATTTTTATATAAAAAAATTTAAAAAAAACGATTTATATAAAATAAGTAATTAAATTAAATAATAAATTTAATCGTATATATAAATTTAATTATATATTATATAATTTAAAATAAATATTAAAAATTTAATATAATATTTTTTTCAAATTTTTAATTTAAATAAATTTTAAATTATTAAATATTAATATTAATATTTTTTTATAAATAAAATATTATTATTATTATTTATATCGATAATTTATTTATTATTAAAATAAATTATAAAAAATTAATTAAATTAAAATTATTTTTAATATTTATTTTTAAATAAATAATTTTTATTTTAATATAATTATTATTTGAAATTATTAAAATAATATTTTATAATTAAAATAAAAATCGTATTTAATAAAAATATTTCGAGATTTTAAAATAAAAAATTACAAATTATTAATTATTTTAATAAATATAAAATTCAATTATATTATTTTAATATTTAAAAATTATATAATTATATTTTTTAAAATTAAAAAATATTAATAATTTATTAAATTTTTAATATATATTAAATATAAATTACATTTTAATATTTCGTTTATTATATTTATAATTAATTGTTTTATTTCGAATTTAATAATAAAATATATTTTTATTAATAAATTATTTTTTAATATTTTTAAATTTTTTTAAATTATAAATTTTTTTTATAATAATTTTCAATTATTAATAAATTATTTAAACGTTAATTAAATCGATAATAAAAAAATTTAATAATTAATTAATTATTTTAATTTTAATATTAAAAATAATATTATTAATTATTTTTTCGTTTTATAAATTCGAATTTATAATTGAAATTTAAATTATTAATAAAATAATATAATTAAATAAAATTTCAATAATAAAATTTTATTAAAAATAAAAAAATATTATTATTTTTTATAAAAAATAATTAATTTTATATTTAAATAAAATATATTAATATTCGAAAAAAATAAATACACGAAATAATAATATTTAAATAAATTAAATTTTAATACATATTTATAAATAAATAATTTATTAATAATTTTATTAAATTTTTATTTAAAATTTTTTTTAATTTTTTTTGAATTATAATTAATATAAATTTTTTTTTTAAATTAATAAATTATTTATTAAATTAATAATTAATTTATTATTTTAATATTTTTAAAAATTTTTAATATTATATAATTTAATATAAATTTAAATATTTATAATAAATATTTTTTTATATTAAAAATATAAAAAAAAAAAAAGTTTTTTATTATATATTTATAAAATTATAATTAAATTATATAAAAAAAATTTATTAAATTAATTTATATATTATATTAAAATATATTTATAATATTATTTTTATTTATTTATTATTATTATTATTTTAAATATATTTATTTATAATAAAAATTAAATTAAATTATTTTAAATTTATTAAAAAAAAAAAATTTCAAATTTTTAATAATTTTTAATATTAAAATTTTTAATAAAATTTATATTATATTTTATTTATTTTAATATTATATTAATACGAATAAAAAAATAAAAAGATTTATTTTATATAATTATAATAAAAAATTTTAGTTTTTAATAATTCAATTTATAAAATTTATTAATAATAAAAAAAACGAATTAAAATTATAATTTTTTTTAAAAATTTTATTTATTTAATAATTTTTAAATTGAATTTTTAAATCGTAAAATAATATAACAATCGAAAAAAATTAAAAAATCGAAATTTATAAATATAATAAAAATTAAATTAAAATTAAAAATTATTTATATAAAAATTAATAAAAATATTAAATTTTAAATTTATAATTATAATATTTTTAATTTATTTATTAATATATAATAAAAATTTATTAATTTTATTTAAAATATTCGAAATATTATATTTAATTAAATATAAATTATTAATTATTTAAAAAAAATTCGTAAAATATATATTTTAATAAAATTTTCAAATAATTATAAAATATTTTTTATTTTAAAAATTAAATTAATTAATTATAAATTTTTAAAAAATTTTAAAATTTGTTTTTTTATTATTAATTTTATTATAATTTAAAATTATTTTTTTTAAATATTATTTATTAATAAAAAATATTTATTAATTATAATAATTTAATTATATAATTTTAATTAATTTTTTTTAATTTTTTTATTTAATAACAATTAAAAAAAATTTAATTCAAATAATAAAATTAATAAAAAATATTATTATTATTATAAAAAATACAAATTATAAATTTTTCAATAAAAATTTTTTAATTAAATATTAAATTTTTATTTTTTTATTTTTATAAAATAATTTGAAATATTTATTACTATTTAATTTAATATTATTATTAATATTATTATATTAATTATAAAAATATATATATATATATAATTTAAAAAAAAATACGAATTACGAAAATCGTAAAAAAAAATTATAAAATAAAAATAAAATAAAAAATACAATAAAAATTTTATATTTTTTTTTAATTTATAATATTTTTTATAAAAATCAAAAATAAATTTAATAAAAATTTTTATTTTTTATATTTTATAATTAATTTTAAATAAAAATATTAAAAATAATTATATGATAAATTATATATAAAATTTATTTATTTATTTAAACGTATATATATAAAAAGATTTTTTTTTAAATTTATATTTTTTATAATAAAAATATTATTTTATTTATTATTTTTTAAAAAAATATATTATATTATTATATTATTTTTATTTTTTTTAAAAAAAAATTTATTTAAATTTAATATTTTTTTATTATTAAATTTATTAAAAATTTATTTATTAATATTTATTTTATTTATTATATTTAAAATATATTTAATATTTTAATATTTATAAATTTTTTAAAAAAAAATTTATTTATAATATTTTTATTTATTTTATTAATTTATTATAATAAAATATAATTTTATATTATTAATTTTTTAAAACGTTAAATATTTTTTTATTTATTAATTTTTTTAATCGAATTAATAACGTTTAATTCGTAATATAATTATTATTAATATATATATATTTATTCAATTCGAGTTTAATTTTTTTTTTAATCGTAATATAAAAAAAAATTTATTAATATAATATTTAAAAAATTAAATTAAATATTTTTTTTTAATTTTATATTAAAAATTATTTTTTTATATTTAATAAAATTTTATAACATTTAATACGTTTTTCAATATTAAATATTTAAATTAATTAATATTAAAATTTTATTATTTAATAATTCGATTAAAATTATTCGTTTAAATATATTTTTATTAATATTTATTAATAATTATAAAAAATCAATTTTATTTTTATTAAATAAATTATTAATTAATATTTTATTATTATCATTATTATTATTTTATTTATTTAAAATTATTTATAATAATTTTAATATTTTTTATATATTAATTATATAATATATTAAAATTTAAATATAATAAAACAAATATATTAATATTATTTTAAATAATAAAAAAATCGAATTTTTTATAAAAATTATATTTATAATTGTTAGTATTACTAGAGATATTTATTACTAGTAATAAATTAAAAACGAAAACATAAAATAATTTTAATTGTATTTATTGAATTATAATTTTTTTTCTTTAAAAAAACGCGTAAAAATTAAAAAAATATAATTTCAACTTTAGCGAGACGGCGCTAGTCCGTTAGGACTAGTGTCGCACGTGACTACTAAACTATTATTGTATTTACACTAGTAGTTTTTTTTTTATAATAAGAATCGAATCAATTTAATCAAATAAAAAAAATCGTTTTTTTTTTTTTTTTTTTATAATTTATTAATACGTAAAACTCGTTGATATTTCAATATAAAAATCATATAATAGAACTTTGAGAATAACGCTAGTAAATTAATACTATTCTCGAAATTCGTCGAAGATTATAATCGTCGAGATTAAAATAATTTTCTTTTTCTTAATTTTATAAATCAAATAATAAAACTTTTAAAATATAATACAAAATTTTTTATTTTTTTATTTTTTTATTTTTTTTAATAAGTATTTTTTTTATTTTTTTGCGCTATTTTTATTGTTTTTTTTTTCAATTCATTTTTTTACTCGAATTTTAAAATGATTCGTATTTAAAAACTTTTTTAAAAATTTATTAAATATTAATTTTATTATAATATTCGTCGAATTATTTTAATTTTTAATTTATTGAATTTTTTGTAGTTTTTTGTATTTATACGATTAATGAAAAATTATAATATTGATCATAAAACGCTTTTTTTTGATTGTTTTTAATTTGATTAAATACTCGTAAAGCGAATATAAATTTATATAAACGATTATCGAAATATTAAAAATATCGAATTATTAAATAATTATATCGATAATAAATTCGATTATAATTACTATATCGAATTTTTTTATTATATTATATATTTCCGAAGTTAAAACGTTTTTAGTAACGCGTTTGTTTTTGATAAAATTGTAGTAAATAAAATTTCTTTTGATTTTGAATTTTTTATCGTTTAATTGTCGTTTATTTATTAAAATAATTTTATATTTAATTTGAAAATTAAAATTTTTATTGTTTACAAATAAATTATCGATAAAAACCAAAATTTTTATTATAAATAAATTTAAAATAATATATTTAAATTTTTAATTTAAATTTTTAATTTATTATTTCAATTTTTTATTTAATATAATAAAATCTCTTTTATTAAATTTTAATATTAAATAATAATAAATAAATTGAAAATTGTTTCAAATTAATAAATTGTAATAATATAAATTTTTTTAATATATTATTTTTAATATTCAATTTATAAATTTGAAAATTTAATATTTATTAATTTTAATTTTTTATTTTAATTTTTTTATTGTAAATAAATTAAATTTTTATATTTAATTAAAATATATTTATTAAAAATTAATAGTGTTTTTAAAATTAAATTTTTTTTAAATTTAATTAAAAATTTAATATTATTAAAAAAAAAAATTTTGAAAATTTTTTTTTTTTTTATTAATATAAACGTATTATCGATTTATATTTTAATAATATTTAAAAATTTTTTAATAATTTTAATTAAAAAATAAAAATCGTATATTAATATAATTATTAATAATTTTTTTTATAGTATTTATAATACGTAATTTATTAATATATTTTTATTTTAATAATATTATATAAAAACTTTAAAATTATTATAATTATATTCGACGAATATAAATAATATTTTTTTTTTAATAAACGTATTAATATAAATCGTGAAAAAATTATTATTAATTGTATATAAATTTAAATAATATTTTGAAATTATATTTTAATTTTTTTATTTTTAAATTAAATTAAAAAAAATATTAAAACGATAATTATTTATTAATTTATTTATCAAATCATAGAAAATTAAATTAAAATTATATTTTTTTTTATTATTATATTTTTAAATTATTAATTTTAATTTTTCGTAAAAAATATCGATAATTTTACTTTTAATTTTATTAATTAATCTCGAATTAAAAATACGAATTCTAGTATATTTAATTGAATTATATTTAACGAAATTAAAAACTTTTTTTATAATTAAATTATTGATTTTTTTTTTAAAAATATTTCAAATAATTACTCGAAAATTATAATCGTATTTTTTTTTTGATAATTTTAAAAAAGTATTATATTAAATTTTTTTTTTATTTATTATAAATATTATAACAATTTCAATTTTTTTAATAATAATAATAATAAATTATTCGTTGAAATTTTCGAGATTTTTATTGTTATTTTCAATAAAATATTATTTTTTATTAAATATATTTTTATTGTATAATTTTTTTAAACGTTTTTAATTATATTATTAAATTAATTTTTTATTTAATTCGTTCGATGAAAAAAATATAAAATTTTTATTTTGATTACAATTTTAATTATTATTTTAATTGTCGTTTTAAATTTTTAATATTTTTTTTTTATATAATACGATTTAATAATTATAAATCGAAAATTAATTAACTCGTAAAATATATTAATTATATATATTTTATTATCGATTATTAATAATTAATATAATTTTTTTTTATTTGCTTTTTTTATACTAAATATATACATTCGAAAAAATTAATAAATTTAATATAAATTTCGTATTTAAGTTATTTTTTATTATAAACGTATTATTAATTATTTTAAAATAAATTTTAAAAATTAATAATATAAATACAATATCGTTCGATTTTATTAAATTGTTTACAATTTTAATTATTATTTATAAAATTATTTTTTTATCGATTTATTTTTCGTTTAATTTATTACAAATAATTTTATAAATTCGATGTAATAAAATGTAAAAAAATTTTATTTTTTTTATATTATTATAAATTTCAACGAATATTTTTTTAATTTAAATTATTATTATTTTAATATTTTATTAAAATTCTATAAACGAATTTATTATTTATAAAACTAGTTTTCTATTTAAATATAAAACGTTAATAATAATTAAATAATTGAATTTATAATTATTTTATAAAATAAATTTGAATTTTTTAAAAAATTGTTTATATATTTAATATTTATATTATAATTAACTCGTTAAAAAACTTTTATAAAACGTCGTATTAATAAATATTTAAAGCGTTTATATAATTAATATAATTCAATATTAATAAAATAATTTTAAATTAAATTTTTTTTTTAATTAATATAATAATATTTAAAAATGTTTTTATTTTTGTATAATAAAAACGATTTTATTTTTTTAAATTAAATTTTTTTTAAAATTATCGAATTTTATATTTATATTATTTATATTTTAAATATAAAATAAAAATAAAATATTAATATAAATAATTTTTTATAATAATATTATTTTTTTAAATCAAATTTTATAAGTTTTAATCGTTAATATATTAAATTAAATTTTATAATCAAGTTTTTATAATACTAAAAATTATAATTATTCGATAATCGATATTTTAATAATTTTATTATTTAATATAATACTTTAAAAAACTTTCAATAAATATCGATTTTTAAAAATAAAAAAAAACATTTTTTCGATTCGAATTATAATAATAAAATATTAAATATATTTTTTCTTGTAATTATATAATAAGTAAATTAATCGTTTAAAATAATTACTATTTGCGTATTATCGATTTTTTCAAATTTTATAATAAAGTAATTATATTTATTTTCGATTTTTATATTTATAATTAATTAATTGAACTTTATTTCTTTTTTATTTTTCAAGTTTTTAATATTTTCGTAGTTTGCGAAAATTTATTATCGTTTATTTATTAAATTTTTTATTAATCAATATCTCGATTTACTACAAATATAATACTTTTTTTAATGTAATTCTTTTTAACATTTACATTTTTTACGATATTCGTTATAAGACTTTTTTCGATTTTATTTTTATTTTTTATTACATTTTTCGTATATATAATTAATTCAATTTTGATTATATTTTTCGTACTCGTTTTTATTATTTTTATTCTAATTAAAAATAGTAAAATATTACTATATTTCACGTAAGCGCGTCGTAATACTAACTACGAAACGTAGTTTAATATAAACGCTTTTGAAAATACTAATAAATTTATATAATACGAGATTACATTTTTTAATATTTCGATAAATATTAATAATTTGATCGCAAAAACTGTATTTTATTCAATATTTCAAAAATAAATTTTTTTGAATTTTTCGTAATTACTCAAATAATAATTAAAAATATTTTAATTTAATTTTCAATGAATTCTTCAAAATAATTCGTAAAAACGTAATATTTCTCTATAAAAATATATATAATTATCGATTTTTTTCGATCTCAAAATATATTTTAATTAAAATTACTATAAACGTGAATTTATAATTTCGTTTAATAAACTTTTTATAGTAAAATAAACTAATTTGTTTTTTGAGTATTATAAAAAAAATTTCAATGTATTAATTTTTAAATACGTTAATTTTATAATAATAATCGTAGAAAATTCGAAGTTTAATCTCAATAATATTATATAATTTTTTTTCGTATTTTTTATCGTCGCTATAAATTTTTATTAAATTCGTAATTAATTTAATAAATATATTCGATTAATTTAATTATTAAAAAATATCGAATAATCGATAATAAAAATTATTATTAAAAATAATATTCGTATTCGATTAAAAATAATATTAATTTGTAAATTAAAAATATATAAAATAAATTGATTAATTAAATAATATAAAAATTGAATATACAAAATAAAATAATTAATCGAAATTAAAAACTTTATATTAATTTTGAAAAAATACTTAAATAAATAACGTATTTTTAAATAATTACACATTTTAAAATAATAAAATTTAAAATAAAATTTGAAATAATAAAATCGAAAAAAATAAATATTAAAATAACGCAAATTAAACGTATTTCGAATTATATTTTAAATTGAATTTGTTTTTTTTTTTCTTATTTAAATTTCAATTTTTTTTTTTTTTATTTATAATATTTATTATTATTAATAAATTTCTCGAATTTTTTAATAATTGATTATTTATTTATAACAATAAAAAATTTTATTATTACGAAAATAATTTTGTAAATTTTTAATAAATTTTGTATTTACTAAAAAAAATATTTTTTTTATACATTTTACGAAATTTTTTTAAAAAATTTTTTAAAATATATTATTAATACAATTTTTTCTCGTATAGAATTTTATTATATACAAAATAAATAAATTGATTTGTTTTTTATTAAGATTTTTTTTATTAGAATCAAATAAAATATTTTTATTTTTTATTATAATTATATTTTAATTCGATTTCAAATATTATTTTATTATTTAAATTCAATTTAATTCGAATTTAAAAAAATTAAAATTCGTAATATAATTAAAATATTGTTATTACGTTTTCAATTATATAATAAACGCGTAAAATTGTATTTATCGAAAATATAAATAAATAAAATTTTAATAAAATTTTAATCAAATAATAAATATAATATTTCAATCAATTAATTAATCGAGTTTTTTATAAATTTAATTGTTTTACATAGTAAACGCAAATTTAAATCAAATAATAAATATAATAATCTAATTAATTATTTGATCGAATTTTTAAATATTTATACAATATCAAAATCTCGTTTTCGTAAAAAAATAAATTTTACAATTTAATAATATTTAAAAACGTATTATAAATTTTTTTTAGTACATTTAAAATATTTAAAAAAATTTTATTACAAATTTTTTTTTATAATTTAATAATATTCAAAAAGTATAATATAATTTCTTTTAAATCGAAATTTTACTATTTCGTAATTGAAAAACAATTATTAATCAATATTAATATTATTAAAAATACTTATTACTAGTAATAAACCAAAAATGAAAACATAAAATAATTTTAATTATATTTATTAAATTGTAATTTTCTTCTCTAGAAAAACTTATAAAAATTAAAAAAATATAATTTCAATTTTAATAAAACGATATTAATTCGTTTAAAATTAATACTATATATAATTATTAAATTATTATTGTATTTATAATAATATTAAAAATTTTAATTAAAAATATATATATAATATAAAAAATAATTAATAATAATAATAATAATAATAATAATAATAATAATAATAATAATAATAATAATAATAATAATAATAATAATAATAATAATAATAATAATAATA
>MU119987.1:0-10726 GCA_014904845.1 Acephala macrosclerotiorum | reverse complement strand
TTAAAAAATTTTAATTTAAACGTTTTATAAATATTTAAAATTAAAATAATTTTTATTAATATAAAAAAAATAATTCATTTAAAAAAACGTTTTTTTAAAATCGAATAAATTAATAAATTAATTAAAATTTCATATTAAAAAATTTTTTCAAATTTTTTATTTTTTATATTAAATTATTACAATTAATTCAATTAATTATAATTAATTATTAAAATTATATTTATTAAAAAAAAAATTATAAATTTTTTTTTTTTTAATTTATAGTTTTTTAAATTTATATTACTATATTATTAATCGTATTTTTTTAATATAAATTTTATTGAACGATAAAAATTTTTTTTAATAAATATAATCGCGATTTATAATATTTCGTAATTAAAATTAAAATTGTATAATAATTATTAATTCAAATAAATTAAAATTAAAAATATAAACGATTTAAATATATTTTCAATTTATAATACAATTATAATAAATTTATAAATAAATAAATTAAATCGTAAAAATTTTGAAATTTTAATATTTTTAAATTCGATTATACGATAATTTTAAATATTTAAAATATTTTAATTTTTTTTAAAACGTTTTAAATTATTTATTTTCGATCGAAATTAAATATATAATTTTTTATTTTTATATTTTGTAAATTTTAATTTAATTTAATAAATTTTATAAAAATAATTATAAAAAATAAATTAAATTAAAAAAAGAATTAAAATTTGTTTTAAAATCGTAAAATTTTATTTTTAAATTTAAAAATTAAAATAAGTTTTTAATTATTAATAAATAATATAAAAATAATTACAAAATTTAAAAGTTTTTTACGAGTAAAAATCGATTTTTTTTTTTATATTACGTTAAATAATTACTTTTTTTAATATATAATTTCAAAGAAAAACTTTTTAAAACTTTTTTTAAAAATTATATAATTATTTTAATATTTTAAATATAAATGTATTTATTATAAAATTTTATATTAAAATTTTTTTTTTAAATTTTTTATTTTTTATATTAAAATATTACGATCGATTTAATTAATATAAATTATTTTAATTAAATACAATTATATATTATTAATTTACGTAATAATAAATTAATAAAATCGTTCGAAATTTAAAAGTTAATAATATTTAATAAAATTTCAATTTATTTATTAATTTTATATAATTTAATTTAATTAATATATTATAATTATAAATTTAATATAATTATATATAAATTGAAATTTAAATATTCTTTATTAAATCGATTATATATTAATTCGAAATTATAAAATTATTAAATTTTTTAATAAATTAATTAAATTATTATATTTAAATAATTCGATTAAATTTAATATTATTATTATTATTAATTGTATTATTTATTAATAATCGTTAAATTATAAAATATTATAAAATCGTTTAATTTTATAAAAATTTCAAAAAAAAAACATTTGAATTTTATTATATTTATATTAGTTTTTTAATTATATATATATTATTTCATAAAATTATTTTTTAATTTTAAATATCGTTTTAATTATTTTAAATATTTTAATTTAAATTAAATTTATAAACGAAATTTTATTATTATTAATTTTTGAATAAAAAATTTTTTTAAATTTTTTTTAAAAAATATATTTTTATTTTGAACGTATAATTTAATATTATCGCGTTTTTATATTTATATAAAATTTATATTCGAAATTATTATTTATAAATATTTATATTTATTTTTTTATTAAATTTTTTTTAATATTTATTTTAAATTTCAATTTATATTATTATTTTTTTTTTTTAATTTCAATTTTAAAATCGAAAATATTATTAATAAAAATTTTTTTTTCGATTTTGAAAATTTTATTATAATTTTATTAAAATAATATAAAATATATTATATTAAATTAAACGTTTTATATAATTTATTAAAATATCGATTTTTTTTTTATATTTTTTTATTCGTTAAAATTTATATTAATAAACGAATTATAATAAATTTTTATTTTTTAAAATTTTTTTTTTATTAAAATATATTATTATTTCAAATTTAATAAATTATTCGAATAATATATTCGAAAAAATATTTAACGAAATAATATATTTTTAAAAAAATTTAAATTAATTTATAAAAATACTATTTATTATAATCTTATAATTAATTAAATATTAATATTATTAATGAATATTTTAATCGTATATTTAATTCGATAGTATTTTTATTATAATTTTTTTTTTATTTAATATTAATAAAAATAATAAATTAAAAATTTCGAATGATATAAAATATTATTTATTAATCGATAAATTTTTTCTTTTGAAAATATATTTAAAAAATTATATTCGAATTTCGTAAAATATTTATATTATATTTTAAAAAATCGTATTTTATATAATTAATAAATTTTTATTCGTAATATTAATTACATCGTATAATTATTAAAAATATTAATAATTTAATACGTTTTAAATATAATCGAATTTTTATAATATAATATTTTAATTAATTTAAAAATTAATTTATTCGATTTAAAAAAATAAATATATTTTTTTTTTTTAATCGTAAAATTATTCGTATTAAAAAACGTTTATAAAATTTTATTTAAATTAAATTTCGTTATAACGTTTATTAAATTATTATTTTTATATATTTATTATATTTTTTATAATTTTTTACGTTTATATAATTATTTTAAAATTATAATATCAATTATAAATCGTTTTTCGTTTATCGTTTTTAATTTTATTAAATAAATATAATATACGTTTTATAAATTTATTATTTTTAATATTAATTAAAATAATTTTTAATTTTTAAATCGATAAATTCGATTTTTTTTTATTTTAATTTTTTATTTAAATCGAATTTTTTTTTTAATAATTATATAATTTTATTATTAAATATTAAATTATTTTTAATTTTTTTTAATTTATTTATTAAATAATAATAAATTTTATCAAAATAAATTTTTTTATTTTATTATTAAAAATTTAAATTATAATTTTTATTTTTTTATATAATTTATTTATTATTTTATTTTTAATTTCGCATATTAATTTAAATTTAAAAATCGAAATATTTTTATATATAATTAAATCGTATTATATAAATTTAAAAGCGATTTTAATAAATAAATTTTTTTTATTATAAAATTTTAAAAAAAAAATAAATATAATAAATTTTTTTTCGATAATTTAATTATAAATTATTTATTCGTTTTTTTTTATTCGTTATTTAAATTATATTAATATTAATTAAATTTTTTATTATTATTATTATTATTTTAATTTATAATTTTTAAAAATAAAATTTAATTATAATTAATTTATAAAATAATTATATAATATATTTTCTATTTATAATTATTAATAATTTATATAAATCTTTTTTATTTTTTATATTTTTTAAAAATTCGAATATTAAAATTATTAAAATATTAAAAAAAATTATTATTAATTTATTATTTAATTTATATATAATAAAATTCGTTTATTTTTTTTATTATTATTTATTATATTTATTTTTTCATAATATATTTTAATATTTTTTTAATTAAATTTTACGTTTTAATCGAAGTTTTTATTATTTTTATTATTATAATTTTTATTTATTATTTAAATTTTACGAATATAAATTTTTTTTTAATATTATAAAATAAAAATTTTAATAATTTTAAATACGTATTAATTTAATATTTTTTAATTATATTTTATATTATTCGTATAAATATTTTTATAATAAAATTTATAAATTATAAAATCGTATTATTATTTAAATAAATAATATTAACGATTATTAAATAATTAAACTTATAATTATTTATTAAAAAAATTTAAATCGTTTTAATAATTTTATATTTAATTTTATTAAAAATATATATAAATTATTGTATTAATAAATATATAAATTTTTTATATACGTATTATAAATTTATATTTATTAAATAATATTAAATAAAAAAAAATTGATTTTATTAATAAAATCTATAAATATTTTTATTTATATACGATTAATATAATTATATTATTATAAAGTTTTTTTTATATCGTTTTTTATATTATTAAATTAAATTTTAAATTTATTTATATTTTTCAAAAATAATAAAAATAATGAAAATAATATATTATAAAATACAATATAAAAAATAACGTTTTTAATAAAAATAAAAATTTTAATTATATTTTCAATTTTTATATTATTTATTTTAAATTAAATTTTTTTTTATTATTTAAAATATTGAATTTTATTTATAAATCGATTTTTTATATATTTATTATTTTTCGTTTAAAAAAAATTTAATAAACGAATAATTTCTTTTTTTATAAATATAATATTTATTTTTTTCGAACAATTATTTAATTATATTTTTTATATTTATTTTTTTGTAATTATAATTATATTTATAATTACGATTTTTATTTATTTTATATTTATTATATTTATAATTAATAAAATAAATATTAAAATTTGATTATTTTGTATTTCGTTTTTTTTTTAATAAATTAAATAATATATTATAATTAATATTAAACGTTTTTTAATATTATTATAAATTTATAAAATATAATTTTTTATATTATTATTTTTATAATTTTTTAATTGCTTTTTTAAATTTATTATAATTTATTAAATAATAATTCGAAAATTTTAATTAATTTTCAAAAAAATTCTTTTTAATAATATTTCATAAAAAAAAAATTTTTAATATATTATTAAAATATATAATATTTTAAATTTAATTTTTATATATTTAATAATTTTAATTAAAAGCGTTTTTTTATATATATTTAATATAATATTTATATTATTATTATAAATTTAAAATAATTTTAATTTTTCGTCGAAAAAATTATAAATTATTTTTTTATATTTATTATTATCATTAAAATAAATTTTTTTAAATTATTTAATTTTTTAATAATTTGTTTTTTTTTAAAAAATTTTTTTATATTATACGATTAATATTCGTTGTAAACTTTTTATTATAAATAATTATTTTTTTAAAATTTATAATCGTTTTATTATATATTAAAAAATAAAAAATAAAATTTTTATTATAAATAATATTATATTTATTTAAAGATTTATTCGTAATATTATTTTTTTATTATTTTTTTTAAATAAATATTTATTTTTTAAATATTATTATTTTAAATCGATTTATTTTATAATAAATCGTAATATTATATTTATTTTTTATTTCGATAAAAATTTTAAAATAACGATTTCAAAAATATATATATTATATTTTTATATTTAATTAAATTATATATTATTATTATTATTAAATAAAAATTTTAATTTAATTGAAAATTTATTAATAATCGAATTAATATATTATTTTTTATTTAATTTAATTTTAATTTAAAATATTATTTATTAAATTTATTAAATTGTAATTAAATTAAAATTATTTAATTAAATTAATTAAATTATAATTTATTTTTTTTAAATTTTTTGAATTTTTTAAATGAATTTTAAATATTTTAATCGTTTTAAATTTTTAAAATATATTAAAATTAAAATATTTAATAAATTTAAATTTAAATTATTTAAAATTTTATATTATAAAATTTTATTTTGAATTTTTTAATTAATTTTATTAAACGCGTATTAAAATATATCGTTATAAAATTCGAATATAAATTTTTTAATATTTTTCATTAAAATATATTAATATAATTTTAAATATTAATTGAATTAAAATTTTAAATTTTTTTTTAAATATTTTTAATTTTAAAATTTTTTAATATACGTTTTATTTTATAAAATATTTATTTATTAATTTAAAAATATTTTAAATCGTATTATTTTTAAAAGTTTAAATTTAATAAAATTATTAATATATAATATTTTACATATATAATCGAATAAAATAAAATAAAATAAAATATTTAATAATTTATAATTAAAAATAAATTAAAAATATACGTATATAATCGAAAATTTTAATATTTTTTATTCAAAAAAATTAATATTTTAAATTTATATATTTTAATTAATTTAAACGTTTTAAATTTTTTAAATAAATTTTAAACGTTTTAAACGTGAAATTTATCGTTTTATTTAAATTAATTTAATAATTTTAATAATAATTCTTTAATCGATTTAATTATATTTTAAACAATTAAATTTATTATTATTAAATTAAAATTTATTAATATATAAATTATTTTAAAATATATTGTTTTTTTTTAATTTTTAAAATTATTATTATAAAGTTTTTATAAATTATTATTTCTATATTTAAAATTTTTAAATATTTCAATTTTATATAAAATATATACGTTTATAATAAATTTATTTAAATTTAATCGTTTATAATTAATTTATTTTTTGTATTTGTTTTTATTATAATAAAATAAACTTTTTTTATTATATATTTATTTATATTAATTTTTTTTAATAAAGTAAAAATTGTTATATTTATTTGTAATTTTTTATTTTTATTATTAAATAATAATAAAATATTCGAAAAAAAAATTTTATTTTATTTTAAATATTAATTTGTTTATTTATATATAAAATATAAATAAAAATTCAAATTAATTATAAATTAAATATATTTCGAATAATATAAAAATTAATTATTTTTTAAAAAAAAAATATAATTTATAATATTTATTATATTTAATTAAAAATCGTTATTATTTATATAAATTTATAAATTAAAAAATTAAATAAATTTTATTTTAGAATTTGTTTTTAATATATTTATAATAATCAATTTAAAATAAATAAAAATACGTTTAAATAATTTTAATAAATTAATTTAAAATTATAATAAAAAATTTAAATCGATATTATTATTAATAAAAAAAAATTATAATTAATTATAAAATAATTTATAAAGAATAATAAATTAATATAATATTATATTTTATATTTTTAATAAATAAATTAAATCGTTAAAAAAAATGATAAATAATTTTATTTATTGAATTATAAATATAATATTTATTAAAAATTAATTAAAATTTTATATTTGAAAAAAAAAAATTTTTTATATTATAATTATTTTATAATATTAATAAACTTTTTATTATAAATAAAAAATTTATATTATTTTAATTAATAAATTTTAAAATAATAAAAAAAAAATTATAAAATATATTAATTATAATATATAAATTTTTAAAAAATAATAAAAATTATTAAATTAAATTTTTTATTTAACGTTTTAATTTATTATTATTATTAAAAAAAAAAATTTAATAATAAAAATAATAATATAAATAATAAAAATAATAATATAAATAATAAAAAAAAAAAATTTTAAAAATGAAAATAATTTTAAATTAATTTTTAATTTTTAAATAATTTATTTTTAATATTTGAAATTTATAATATAATATATTTATTTTATTTATTTAATTTAATTATTTTTTATTAAAAAATTTTCAATTAATTAATAATTAAAATAAAATAAAAATTTAAATTTTTATAATATTATTTTTATAAATTTAAATTTTATAATTATTAATTTAAAAAAATATAAATATAATAATTAAAAAATAAAATTTTATAAAAATTATATATTTATATCAATTAATTATATATTTTAAATCGAATATTTAAAATATTATAATATTAATTCAATTAAATTTAAATTTATTACGTATTATATATTTATAAATTTTAAAATATTTAATTATTTAAAATATTTAAAAATATAAATTATTATTTAATTTATTTAATTAATTATAATTTAATAAATTTAATAAATAAAATTTTTATATTTAATAAAATGTATTATTTTAAAAATAAAATTATTTATTATTATTAAAAATAATAATATATTTAATTTACGAATTTCGTTTATATTTATTTTTATTATTTAACGATTTTATATAAATTTTAAAATAATTTAAAATAATTATAAAAATTTAATTTTTAATTCGTTTTATTAAAAGTTTTATTTATAACGTATAATATATTTAATAATTAATTAAATATAATATAATTATTATTTATTTTATTTATTTTATTTCGATTAAATTCTTTTTTTAAAACGTATAAAATTACAAATTTTTATAATTATATAATATTTATAAAAATTTAATTATAAAAAAACTTTATATTTATTTTTATAAAATTACGAGAAAATATTATATTTATTTTTATAGTTATTAAAATTGCAATTAACGATATTTTATTTTAATAAATTTTTTTTTTACAAATACAAATTAATCGATTTATAATACGTGTAAATCGTATTATTTTACGATTATATTTTATAAAATATTATTTCGAATTCGTAAAACTTTTTATATTATTTAAAAATTTCAATAATTTCAAATATCGATTTTATTAATTTTATATAAATAAATAATAATTGAATTTCGAATTATAATTTTATAATAAATTTTACAATTACGCGTAAAAATATTCGTTTATTAAATTATTATAAATTATATTATATTTTTCTCGTTCGATAAAAAAAATATTATTTGATTTTAACGCGTATTAATAACGTTTTTATATTTTTATAATAACGTTTTTATATTCGTATAATAATATTCGAATTATTATAATTCGAAAAAAAATATATATATATATTATTATTAAAATTAAAAAATATAAAAAAATTCGAAATTAATATTTAATTTTATTAAATAATAATAATAATTATAATTTAAATAATATTTAATAATTGAATAATAATAAATAATTCAAAGTATAATATGAAAAAAATTTCAAGTATTTTATAAAATTTATATTATTTATAATAAAAATTGTAAAAAAATAAATTTAAATTAATATTATAAAAAAAGTATTAAATTTAAAAAATATTATTAAAAATTTTCGAATTTTATAATTTGGAAACGAATTTAATTCAATAAAAAAAAATATATATATTATATATTATTTCGAATATTATAAAAAAAATATATTAAAACTATATATTATAAAAATATTTTAAAAATAATTTTAAAAATTAAATAATTGAAATTTTTATTTTAAATTCGAAAAATTTTATTAAAATTTTATAAGATTATTTTTAATTATATAATTATTAAATATTTATCAATAAAAAATTATTTTTTATAAATTTATAAAAATTTATAAAAATTTATAAATAAATAAAAATATTATAAATAAATAAACAAATAAAAAATTAAATTAAAAATTAAACGAAACATATAAAATTGTATTCCTAATAAAAATTTATAAATAAAAAAAATAAAAAATTATTAAAAATATCGATTAAAAAATCGATTAAAAAATTAATTAAATTTCGATTTTAAAATACGATATTTTTAATAATTCAAATATTTATTTTTAAATTTCAAAGTATAATATTAATATTATTAATCAATTAACGATTAAATAATAATAAAAAAATTCAATTTAAAACGATTATAATAATTTAATTTATTAAAAATAATTATCGATTTAATAAAATTATTTAATAAAAATATAAAATATAATAAAAATTTATATAATATTATTAATATTAAATTTAAGTTTTTTACGATTATTATTATAAAATTGAATTATTAGAAAAATATTATAATAATATATTTTTTATTGTATTAAAAAATCGAATTAATTTTTTTTATTATAATAAAATCATAAAAAAAAATTATAATTTTAATATTATAATTAATATAATAAAAATTTATTTTAAAATCGAAAAAATTATTAATTATATATATTCGAATAAAAAAAATTACGTTTTTAAAATTTTTTAAAATTAATTTAAAAAAGTTTTATTTTAAATATTTTTAATTATTTTTCAATATCGAAAAAAATATTTTTTATTAATCGTTTTATTAAAAAACACGAATACTAATAATATTATTAATTCGTTAATTAATTATTAATATTATCAATTATTTTAATTTAATATTAATAATTTTAATTTACGATTAAATATTTAAATATTTAAATTTTATAATTTATAGTATTTATTTAATTTATTATAAAAATTTCAAACAAATTTATTAAACGCGTATTGAAATATTAAATTATAAAATTAAAAACTATAAAATTTTAATATTTTATTCGATTAATTATTAAAAATATTAAAATAATAAATAAAAATTAAAATTAAAAATATTAATATTATTTAAAATTTAATCGTAAAATCGATCGATTTAAATAAAGTTTATACGCGTAAAAATTGACTATAAAAAATATTAAATTTATATACAAGTAAATATTATACTTAGAAATTGAGCGATTTAATTAATTAAATATAATTATATAAAAATCGTACGTAATCGTTTATAATCGTTCAAAAGTCGAAAATTTTAATATTTTTATTAATCGAATTTATTTATTAATCGATTATTAATTAAACGTTAAAGTTTTAAATATGCAATTATTATATAATATATATTACTAGTAAATCGCTAGTATTATTAACAATTGATTATTAATAATAAAAAATTCTAATAAATAAATTTGAAAAAATTTAACGAGAATTATTAAATAAATATTAAATAAAATATAATTTTAAAAATTAAATTATTAATATTTATAAAAATATAAAAAAATATAATTTAATTTTTTATAGTTTTATTTTTACGTACGAAAAAATTTATACGCAATTAAAATCGATAATTGGTATAAAAATACGAACTCGAAAATATAATAATTATAATATGCGAATATTATAAAATTAAAACGATTACGATTATAATAACGATAATAAAAATAATATATATATTTTTCAATTATATTAAAATTCGAATAATTATATATATAAAAAAATTATTAAAAGTAATAAATGTAAAAAAAA
>MU119986.1:0-10746 GCA_014904845.1 Acephala macrosclerotiorum | reverse complement strand
TTTTTTTTTTTTTTTTTTTTTTTTTTTTTTTTTTTTTTTTAGATTTTCAATTTTTTATTTAATTTATTAATTTATGTAATTTTAATTTAATATGAATTAAAATAAATTTTTTTTATAGTGAGTATAATTTTCGTTTTTTTTAAAAAATTTATATTTAAAAATATATTTAAAATTTTATAATTATTTAAATTTTTTTTTTAAAAACTTCGAATTTAAATACGAAATTTAAAAATTAATTTAAATTTTTTATTTAGTATATAATAAAAAAATATATAAAATATTATATCTCGAAAATTTAATTATTATTATTTAATCGAATTAACGAATTACTAATTATATTATAAAATTAAATATTTCAATTTATATTTTTTAATTTTAATCGTCGAAATTAACAAATATTAAATAAAACAAATTTATTTTAATCAATTTATATACTCGTATAAAATTATTTTATTAAATTGATTTTAAATTTTTTAATTTTAAAATAAAATAATAACGTTTATTTTATTTAATTTTTCGACGATCGTATAATAAATTATTAAAATAATTAAAACTATAAAAAATTTACGTAATAAGTTTTAATATTTTTTAATTATATAATCGTTTATTAAATCGTTAATAATAATAAATTAATTATAAAAATCGAATATAATATTAATATAAATTTCTTGTTTTTTGTTTATAAAAATATTTTATTTTATTATAAATTAAATCTCGCTACGAATTTTTTATATTAGTTCGTTTTTTATTAAAATTATATTTAAACGAATTTATTATTAAAATATTAATTAATATCGTTTTATATTTTATTATATTAAAATTTATTTTCTTTAAATTATTTTTTATAAACGAACGATAATTTTTCTTATAATAAATTTTATTTTATATTTATATAATTAAATTTTTAATATTTTAATAATTATATATATTAAATTATAAATTCTCGAATTTTTAAAACTTATATAAAATAATAAAATCGATAATTTTTTTTAAATAAATCGAGTAATAAATCGTTTTCGTTTTTTTTTTTTTAATCGAAAAATCGTTAACGATAAACGTTTTATTTTTATCGCTCGATATATTTTCTTTCGACAAATATTAATTATTTTTCGACTCGACGATTTTATTCGAAATAATAAAATTTGGAAATAAACTTTTAAAATTATCGAAATTTGAATCGTTTTTATTTAAATATCCCAAAAATTAAATTAAACGAATTCGAATACTTTTTATAAAATCGAAAATAAATATTAAAAACTCGTATTTATTAATTACGATTATTAATAAAATACGAAAAAAAATAAAACTTTTTAACGATATTTTATATTTAGAAAAATAATATTTTCGTATTTCATATTTATCGAATTTTTATAAATATTTAATAAAAAAATCTTTTTTTAATTTTTTTATTATTTTAATATATATTTTAATATTTTTATTTATTTATTAAAGTGATCGAATTTATTCGTATAATTTTATTATTGTTATTTAATTTTTATAAATATAAATACTATTATATATTTAATATAAAAAACTTCGAATATAATAAATATATTCGAATCGTCGATTTAATTTTTATAAATTTATTAATAATTTTTAATAAAAACTTTAATCGATTTATTCGAATTTTTTAATTAATATTTTATTAATTAATATATTTTATTTAATTTATTATTATTTAATTTATTATTATTTAATTTATTAAAATTTTACGTTACGATTTTTTTTTATTTCAAATTTCGACGTATTTTAATTAAAAAATTTTATTAAACGATATATTTATAATATTAATATATTTTAATAAAAATTACGATAATAATAATAACGTACGATAAATACGATATTTGTCAAAATAAAACTTTTTCTATTTTTCCTATATATATAAAAATTTTATTCCTTTTATATATTATTAACAAAAAATACTTATTTTATATTTTTTAACAAATTATAAACTCTAATTTCGCACGGGACTATTTATTTATTTGAGAATTACTTATTTAATTATTTATTCTTTATAATTCGAAGTTTTATTTATTTTTTATTATTCGTTTTTTTTCTTTCTTATTTTTATCTCTATTTCTCGAACTTTCGATCGCTTTAATTGATTTTTTTTAACTAATTTTACATAAAATTTAAATCAATTAAATTTTATTTATTTACTAAAAGTATAATTAATTAAATTCAAACAAAAAACGATTATTTTTGAAATTTTTATTTCTTTTGAAAAATTTAAAAAAAAAATATAAAATATTTCGATAATTTAAATAGTTTTAAATACTTGAAAACTATTTCTTAAAACAATTTAAAATATGTATATTTTTACTATAATTCTATTTATAGTCTTTTTTTGTTTATTTCAAATTTAGATTTTATATTACTTTTAATATTTCAAAATAATTCGAATATTTTTTTTATTTTATAAATATAAATTTTTTCGATCGTTAAATAAATTTGTTTTTTTTTTAAATAAATTTATTTTTTCGTTTTCAAATTTGAGATATTTTTAAGTGTTTATCGAATTTTAAATTAAAAAAAAAATTTAATATTAAAATATTTTTTAGAATTGAAATAAATTATAAATATATTTTAATTCAAATTATTTTAATTTTATTTTATAAAAAAAATCTTTTTATCGATTAAATAATTCGATCAAATTTCAAATTAAATTTTTTTTATTTTTATTTTAAAATATTTTTTAATAAAAAAATTTTATTATTTAAATTTTAAACGAATTTTTTTTTCGTTTTCGCTTATTTTTTATTACGTTTTTTTATTGATTAAAAAAACTTTTTAAATTTTAATAGTAATATTTGATTATATTAATTGAAAATATTTTTACAAATATTATTATAATAATTAAATATTTTTTTTTTACGTGTAATACGAAACGTCGAAAATAATTATAAATAAATTTAAATTTAAATTAAAAAAAATATCGAAAATTCGAACAAATTAAACGAATTAAATAAATTAAATAAAAAAAGTAAAATAAATAAAAAGAATATAAAATTGATAAAGTATTATATTTTGTATTTTTCGATCGTATTTTTTACAAAAAAAATATTTTTTTAATTCAAATAATCGCAATCTTAATATCGTTTTATATAATAAAATTTTAATTAATAGTTTTATTATTTTAAAAATACTATTTAAAATACGTTTAATATTTTTATTAATATTTTTAATAAAACTTATTAATTTAATATTAATTACAAATAGTAATAATAGTATTTTTTTTATTTATAAATATTAATTTTTAAAAAAATTTCGTTTTTTTTTAAATTTTATAAATATTTTCAATTTTATAATATATAAATTATTTTTAAACGTTGAAATAATTATTTGTAATTTTTAATTATCTATTAATCGAATTTTTTTATTTTCAAATTTTTTTTTTATAGAATTTTTTATTATTAATAAAAAAACGAATTTAATTACTTGTAAATCGATTAAAAAAAATTTATTAACGTTTTTATTTCGTATTTATAACAAATTCTAAAAAAAAAAATTTAATATTATATTTTATTTCTCAAATTAAAATCTCGTTTATCGATATACGCGATTTATATTATTATATTCGATTTAAAATAATAATTAAAAAAATTAAAATATTTGTAAAAAAAAAAAAATTAATTCGATTTTTATTATAAAATCGACGAATTTTTTATTATAAATAATTTTAATTATATTATATAATAATTATTTAAATTACATTTGATTATAAAATTTAAATTTAAAAATAATACGATCGATATAAAAAAATTTATTTAAAACCAAATACGATAACTAATTTTTATTTAAAATAATATATAATAAAAAAATATTCGTTTGAAAAAAGTAAAAATATTGAGATTATTTTATTATTAAAAATCGATATAAATACAATAATTAAAAAAAGATAAAAAATTTTAATCGAATTTATTAAATATTAAATATTTTTTATTTAAAACGATTTATTAAAACGAAAAAATTGATCGATTTTATTATATGTTTTTATATTTTTATTTTAATCGAATATAAAAATATTATTAATTTTTTAAATTAATAATAAATTTATATACGAAATTTTTATTATAATATTTTAATAAATTTACAATTTTATTTAAACGTTTAAAATTTTTATAATTAAATAAAATACAATAATTTAAAAAGCGTTTAATGAAAAATAATAATAAAATTCGTTTTTATAATTAATAATCGTTTATTAAACGCTTAAAATTTTTATAATTATTGTAAAAAATTATATTATATTGAGATTAAATATTTTATTAAATATTTTTAGTTCAAAAAAAATTTCAATATTAAAAAAAAAAAAAATTATAATAAACGAAAATCAAATAACGTAAAAAATTTATTTTTAAAAAAATTAAAATTTTTAATCGAATTTATATCGTTTTTTATTTTATCTACAAAATTTATTAATATAATTACGATTATAATTTACAATTTTTAATTTTTAATTATCGATAATAAATCAATTTTAATATTTACTTTTTTTTTTATTTTTACTTTTTTTTTATTCGATATAATTCTTTTTATTTCTATTGAATTTCTTAAAAACAATTAAATTATTAATATTAATTATATTAATTATATTAATTATATTATTATAAATTAATTTCAATTTATTAATTTTCGATTTAATAATTTTAAATTATATAAAAATATAGAAAAACAAATCAAATTTGAAAAAATTAATTTCGTTTTTATTTCGATTTTAAATTCGAATAACGAATTAATAATATTTACGTTTATTAATATCAAATAATATTTATTTATAGAATTATATAATTTTATTTCGATTTTTCAATTTTTTAAAAATAAAATTTTTTATTTATAATTCTACGAAAACTTAATTTTATAAATAATCAATAAATATAAATTTAATATTATTATATGAAATATTTTTTAATTTTTTAATCGAATTAAATAAATTTTTTTATATCGTTTTACGATAATTATTATTTTAATAATTAAAATTTTAATTAAACGAAATTTTTATTCGTTTAAATTATTCGAAATTTATACGATTATTTAAAATAGATTTATTTAATGTAATTATATAAATTATTTTAATATTTAAAAACTTAATAAATTTTTAATCGATTTTATAATAAAATCTAAAAACGAATTATATATTTACAATATATATATTATACAAAAAAAAAAAAAATCGTATAATTATTTTATTAAATTAAAAAAATATTCAATAAAATTAATTTAATTTTTATTAAAAAATTTAATAATAATTAATTTTTTATTATATTTATATATAATAAAATTAAATTAATACGAACGTATATTATTAAATTTAAAAATAAAATTACAAACTATTTTATTTATTTAAAAATTATTTTAAATATTAAAATAAAAAATAAATAATTAAACGATTATAAAATAATAATAATAAAAAATATATAATTAATAAATTTTTTAAATTTTTAAAAAAAAACCAAATCGATTAAAAATTTATCGAATTATATTTACTAAAAATAAATAAATTATTTAAACGATTTAAATAAATTATTTAAAAAAAAAAAAGTAATTTTTTTTTAAAAAAATTAATTTCAATTTTAATTTTTAATCGAAAACGATTAAATATACGTATTATTTCTATTTTCGATCATATTATTTCGTAATCAATATATTATTATTCGAAGTGTAATACGATAAAAAATTTAATTACAATTATATTAAAACTTTTAATTTCGTTATTTATTATTACAATTTTAATAAAAATTAAAAAAATCGAAATAAAATCGTTTAAAGAATTTTAATTAAATATAAAAAAAATACTTTATATAAAATCTTAAAATCAAACGATTGTATTATTCGAACGATTTTAATCAAAAAAATTAAACGTATTTTTTAAAATAAATTTATTTTAAAAAACAAATACAAATACAAATTTTAACAATTTATAGATTATTTTACAAATTTAATCAAATCGTTAATTTTTTTTTCGATATCGAAATTTGTATCGAAATTCGTTACTTTATTTTATTTACTTATTTCAATATTTTTACTCGATTTAAATCGTCAAAAAAAAACGATTAATAATAAAAAATTAATTTATCGATTATATAGAATTAATTGTTTTATTATTATTTACTTTTAATTATTTAAAATCGAATTTACTCGAATTAATTTATTTTTTTATTTTATAATAATTTTTTATTCTTATAAAAATATTAATCGTTTATTTAATAATATAAAATTAACAATTTTTCGTTTTTCGATTATATTTTTAATTTACAATTATTAAATCATTTTATCGTTTTTATACAAATTATTAATTAAATTTTTAATGTAAAAATTTTTTAATCGAATTCGATTAAAATACTTTTTAATCGAACGATTTTTCGTTAAAAAAATTTCAATTTTTTTAAATAATAAAAAAAAATTACATTTAAAAATTAAAATTTAATTCAAATATTAATAATAAAATCGATTTAATCTATTTTTTTTTTCTATTTTTAATAATTAAATTTTTTTAAATTTTATTAATTTATTAAAAAAAATTTATTTTTAACGATTAAATTTATTTAATTCAATTAAAAAAAATTTGAAAACAAATATTATATATTATTTAATACAAAAAACAAATTCGAAAAATAATAAAAATATTTATAGTATTTTTATTTTTAAAAAACTATATTTATTTTATTTATTGAAAATAAAATATTCGAGCGATTATAAATTATTCACAAAAAAATAAATATTTTAAATTAAATATAATATTATAAAAATTTTTTTACAATATAAAATACAATAAACAATTCGCGATTTTAAATAATGAAAAAAAATCGATTTTTATAAAACTTTTATTTTAATAATAAAATCGATAAATTATAATATTATTTTTATTTTTATTATCGTTTATAATTAAAAAAATTAATTAAATAAATATAAAAAAAAAAAATTTTATAAAAAATTTAATATTAAAATTTATATCGATTTATTTAATAAATATAATATTTCGAAAACTATTAAATTAAATAAAATTTTATATAGTTTTAAATAATTATTTTATATATAATATAATATTTTTATTAATTTTCTTTCGAAATAAAAATTTAAATTTCTTAATATTAATATTTTTATTTTTTATCGAAAAAATATTATTATTATTAACGATTTACAAAAAAATATTAATATTATTAAAAAGTTTTTAATTTTCATTTTTATATATTCGATTTCGATTTATATTATTTGAAATCGTTTTTATCGTTTTTTTTTATTTTTATAAACAATTTATTTTCGAAAAATTTTCGAAAATAATAATATATCGATTTGTTCTATTATTAATATTTCAATAAAATTAAAGATTTATTTAATTTTAATTAAAAAAAATTATTAAATATTACTTTTTTTTGATAAATATATTAATTCGTTATTAATTTTTTTATATATATTATATTCAATACGCGACTCGATTTTATTTATATTATTTTAATCGTTAATCGATTTATTTCGAACTCGATTAAAATATATATAAAAATAATAAAAAAATTCTTTTAATATATTCAAAATATATTTAATATAAATTTAATTTTTTGAAAATCGATTTAATCGTTTAAAAATTATATTGATTTTAATTAAATTAAAAATCTAAATATTAAACGATTAATATTCGATTACGTTTTTAATATAAAATCGATAATTATTAATTAGTTTATTAAACGTTAATTTATAATTTTTTTTATTCTATAAAATCGAGTATATTAAATAAATAAATATAATTAAAAAAATAATCTAATTTTAAAACTTTTTTAAACAAATTAATTTCGACGATTTAAATATTAATATAATTATTATTTATAGAAATAATTAAAATATTATTATACTTACGAAAATTTTTTAATTTTATACTCGAATTAAATATATTAATATTTGATATTATTTTATTCAAAAGAAAATTATCAAAAATTTTTTTTTTTTGAAATATATTTATATGTTATAATAAATTGCAAATAAATTAATAAAAGTATTATTAAAAAAATTGTTTTAAAAATTTCAAATGATTATAAAAATCGAATAATTTTTACGATTAAAAAAAAAAAATACTTATCGTTTAATTAATCGTCTATAGATTAATTCGAATTCGATTTAAATATATTCGATTATAACGTTAATTTTATTTATATTATTCAAATAATTATTATATAGAGTATTTTAAATTAAAATAAATTTTTTATTTAAAATCGTAGTTTTTATTATTAGTATTTTATTATTAATTTTTATCGTTTTTTTCATTTGTCGTTTATTATTTTTCTATAGACTTTTTTTTTTATATAGTTTTGATTGTAGTTTATTGAAAATGTAATTAAATATCGTATGTAGTATATAAAAATTCTTATATTCGCTCGTTTAAAGTATATAAAAATATTCGATCGTATAAAAATATTAAAATAAGATTCTTTTTACTTTTTTTATATATAAAAAAATTTCGTTTTTCTTATATATTATTAACAAAAAATACTCATTTTATACTTTTTAATAATATTTATTAAATATAATTTTTTTTTTTTTGGATTTTTATATTATTTTAAATAACGCGTAATATATTAATTTAAAATAATTAAAATCGTAAAAAATTTTTTTTTTTTATAATAATTAAAAAATAAATTTATTTATATTCGTAATACTCGATATTATTAATACTATTGAACTATAAAATAATTGTAAATTAATTTAATATTATTAATCGAAAATTCGAAAACTTTCGAATATTATTAAAAAAAAATTTAAAAAAAATTATATAATTTTATAAATTTTAATATTTAAATTTTTTTTAAATATTTTAATTTCGAGTCTTTTATATATTTAATTATTAAAATATTTACTATATAAAATAAAAATAAATATTATTATTCGAGTATTTTATATTTTTATATAATAATAAATATATTATTTTTTAATTATAACGATATAATATATAATAATTTATATTAATTATTCGTTAAATATATATATTTTTATTTAGTTTTTTATTTTATTATTTAATTATTATAATTTTTTAATTTTTTTTATTATTAATATAAATCTCTTTTTTTTTCTTTTTATTATAATAAAACAATTTCGTCGTTAATTTAAAAATTGATAATTAATCGTTATTAATTATTATTTTCGTTCGTTAATTATAAAATCGAAATAAAAATAAAAATAATTTTCGATTTTCGAATATTATTAATAAATACATTTTTATTTTTACTACGAAATAAATTTATTAATTTATAATCTCTTTTTTTCACTATTATTATAATAAAACGATTTTATTATAAATTTAAAAATTAATTTTTAATTATTATCGATATTATTTTTATATTATTATTAATTTTTTCTTTTATTATTTATTTCGTTATTATAAAAACTTCGATATATAATACAATTAAAAAATGTAATATTAAATCGATAAAAAATAAACATATAAAAATTGTAAAATAAAAATATTTTTATCGATTAAAAAAACTAATAATTAATTGTTTTCGAATTTTTAAATTTTTATTTTTCGATATTTTGATCGTTTTATTTTCGAGTTATTAAAAAATATATTTTTATTTTCATTTCGAAATATATTGATTACAATTATTTATTTATTTTCGAGTTATTAAAAAATATATTTTTATTTTTATTTCGAAATATATTAATCGAATTTAATTATTTATTTTTTTATATTAAAATTAATTAATCGAATTTAATAATTATTTTCGTCGAATAAAAAAATTAATATTTAATTATTTTCTATTTTCGATTACTAATAATAACGTTTATAACTTTTTTCAAATTATTAAAAAATATATTTTTTATTTTTATTTCGAAATATATTAATATTTTTACGATTTTTTTTTTTAAATATATAAAATTATAAAAATTTAAAATAATATTTTAAATATTTAATAAATATATTATTATTTTTATTTTTATATTTTACGTATATATATTATTATTATTATTATTTTTTTTTTAAAAAAAAATTGTAAATTTTTTTTATCGAATATTTTTATTAATATTTAAATTGTAAATAAATTTTATTTAAATATTTTTTTATTTAAAATTAAATTTGAAATTTAATTTTTAATTTAAAATAAATTTTTTTAAATTTTTTTTATATTAACGTATATATTATTTATATTTATATAAATTTTTATAATTAAATTTTTTTTTAATAATAATAAAAATAAATTTTTTAAAAATTTATTCGATATATTATTATCAATTTAATAAAATTTAATAATTAAATCGAAAATATAAAAAATGAAAAATATAATTTTTTTTTTTTATATATTTATTATTATTATTTTCGATTTAATAATTTTTAAAATAATATTAATTATTTTAAAATAAAAATAAAAAAATTTAAAAAAAATTTATAATAATTTTAAACGTTATTAATTATATTATATTGAATTAAAAATAATATAATAACGAGTTTTTATAATTTTATTATCGAATTTATTAAAATTTTTTAATTTTTTAAAAACATAAAAAATAAAAAATAATAATATTTATTTATAAAAAACTTTTTAAAAAATTATTAATTTTAATTAAATAATTTACGTATTATAAATTATTTAATTTATTTTAATAACGAAAATTTTTATATTAATAAAAATAATTTTTAATTTTTATTATTTTAATTTTTATTATTTTAATTTTAATTATTTTTAAATTCGTTTTAAAATATTTAATATATATTATAAATATAATTTTTATTTTTATTTAATTTTTTTTAATAAATTTAAT
>MU119983.1:0-10799 GCA_014904845.1 Acephala macrosclerotiorum | reverse complement strand
TTGTATGCAAAGGTACATAATTTTATGCTGTGTGGTCCGAGCGAGACTCCCCTGCTTAGCGCTGGCAATGTCTCAGCGGACGAAGGGATAGGTGTTGTCGATGCGGCAGGCAGCCAAGGCAGAAAATGCGGACGAGGCTGGATATGGGTGGCCTCCAATGCGCCGTGATAGGTCGCCTTGCAGAAGCTGAGATGGGTGGCCTCCGCCACACCACATGTTCGTGCCCAACCGACCTGGATACATATTTCAATTGGCTGTGGTGGTCTCCGACATCGTGATCAGGCATTTGAATATGGGTGGCCTCCAAGCGAGAGGATAAGATGATGGTTTGATTGGCGAGGCGCAAGGGATAGTCAGCTGACGTGGCGGAGGCCTCCAAGCTGTGAAGCCTCATTCACATTGGGCATTCTTGATTCCTTGAAACTGTGGCACAATTTACTTTCACGCGGTGCTCTTTCATCTCGGTTCCTCAAAAAAAAATATCACCCATGCGAGATACGATTGTAAACAATGATAATCACGTGATTCATTATTCTGATATTTGGTCTGTACACGCTTGCCTTTCAGTTATGAAACTGTGCTCTAATTCCTGCAAGATGATATGAATACTCATCATTCCCAGCATATTTCAAAGACCACTGATCCTGTCGTGGGGTCGACCCCAAGTCCAAGTCTTGAAAATTCATAGAAAACCTCCCGTGATCCCCTGCAACAGTCGAGTTTGAATGTATTCCAGTTGTCTGGATTCCGTGTTGATGGGCAAGCACATTCCGTAGATACATTGGGGTATCAATCGCTAGGCTGGAAGCACCAGACAAGGTCTGCAGGGTATGGGCCTGGAATTTGCAGTAGTTTGTATCTTCGTCTGCGATGAGACTTGGGTTGCTATGGATGAGTTTCGATTTGGGGTTTGAACCAGTCTCAACTTCAGCGTCGTCTGGAGATGTCTTTGTCTTGACTAGCTCGTGGCGAAAATCCGTTTCGGACTCAGGAGCATGATTGATCATAGAAGATGCAGATCGCTTTGTAGACGGGCGAGAGCCATTCCGATGCTCTGATGAGCTGAATAAAATATCAGTCCCATTATTCATTGACTTTGGACCCAACGGTAAGAGAATGGCCATACCCTTGAAGTTCGTGGAAGGAATTCGCCCTTTCTTGAGACATGTCACTGACGGTGGAAGGGGGTCTGTTATCAACTTGATGAGATGTCTGGAAGCAAAAATGAGTTCTGAGTCTTTAGTTATAGACATGATGGCCAAGAAAATCTTTATGATACCCGAGCTTTGGGAGGCCACCAACAACATCAATTGATGGCAATATTGGCGGCCTCCACAACATGTATGGTTGGCCTCCCAGATGAGAACGTGGAAGTCCGGCCCTGAGGCTAAGGATATTCTCTTCTCGATATCATTGAATGGTTGAAAAGGTATGCTCGAGAAGTCCTTGTGATGTCCAGAGGCACTTGCTGCTAAAAGGCGACGAGAGCCTCATCAAAATACAAGCATCCAACTTTGAGAGAATGCTAACTCTCTGGCCCATTATATCTGATGAACTTGAATTTTTCTCCCAAGAATGCTTGGGGACTTGGAGCAATAGGCACTGTTTGAAGTCTCAGGGTTAGTTCGATATAACTAGCTGCGCCATCTCGTCTCATAAGTTCTTCGAGAAAGGTCATAGACCAGTGGAAACTTGCCTTCAAGGAGTTGGGCTGGCCACCTCAGCATAGTGTCAGTACTCTCCATGAATGAGCAACTTCAAGACAGAAGAGATTGACTTTTCGTCAAGCCGGAATATCTGGCCGTCATTACGGAGAGGCAATGTCCGATCCGCCCAGGCCATTCACGAATACTCACGTGCCTTCCGTTTGCGCATCAGCCTCCGCTCTTGCAGATTCTCCTCGACCATTTTTACCGGCACAAGGATGATCTTATATAAATATAATACAAATAATTCCCTGCTGAAAACTTCGCAACTGAATCGTCAGTTCATGTGAGCCATACGGACTGAAAATGACTGTCTCTTCTCACCATCCACCAACCGCCGGTTTCCAAGGCACAAGAAACACGACAGCTACCCATTTCACCCACCTCAAATAATTATAGCGCAATGTATTCCTAGTTTCAAACAAACACTGAACAAATGAATTTTATTTCCTGCACTTCTCAAAGAGAAAGCTCTCGTGCACAAATGCGGCATAGTTTTTGAAGTGCTCATAACCACTGAGAATAACTCTTTCTTTTTCGCACACGGAATTTCGACAAGAGATCAGCTTATCGACTTTATATAGTTTGAAATGCTGACTTTCAGCGTGTTCACGCATTTTGCGAGATCGGCAAAATTCTTTGAAGCAAAAAAGACACTACTTATTAGAGTAGATCATCACTAGCGGATTAGATTCTGCGAGTGTTGCTACATCTTCATCTAAGATGCCCCAAGTACGATTATAGATTCGCTTCTGTTAGGGCCACTAATGCTTTAATAGTGCGAATTCGATGCTCGAGAGTAGCTTCTTCAGTAAAATATGCAGGTCGTTCACATATAAGCTCGGCGACGCGCTTTCTCTTTGGCAATTGATGTTCCACCCGTTTAAACTTTTACTCTTTCTTTTTCAGATCGAGAAGTAATAGATTCAACTGTTTATCAATTTTATCGATGTTAATTGTATCGAAAAACTGATCGCGAGACTTTTTCATTGCATCTCTTCGCATTTTGATTTTGAGAGCTTGTAGGGCTGCACAAGCTTTTGTGTATGTCGCGTGAATCTCAATCTTTACAGCGTTTTTAACGCTATCGAATACTCGACGCGCTTTCGCAGACAGATTATCTCGCAGTTGTCTGTATTTTATGATTTTAAGATGCGTTCTAAGCAGTTGCTGACTAGAATCAAAAATAGTAATCGATGCCCGTAGATCAATATAGCGATTCTTATAACTAGTAGCTTTCAACGCGATATCTACGAATGGCCGTCTTAGAAACGCAGTTTGTACGTCAAATTGTACGCGTTTATTGATATACGCTTAAAATATTTCAACGTTTTTATAGTTTATAATTTGTTGTAAAATAGTTTGAATTTTTAAGTCTATAAAAAAGTAAATAGAAACATTTTATTCTAAAAAATGCAATCAATTAAACTTATTATAAACTTTTTCGTTTTTATTTCACTTTATATTATATAATTATAATAATTGAAATATATCAAATAAATAATCTAATCGTTATAAATAATATATATAGATATAATATCGTAAAAATTTTAAAGTTTCAAAAACAAATATTCGAATTTTATTAATAAATAAAATCGTTTAATAAAAAATAAAAAATTTTAAAATAAATTTTTTTAAATTTAAAAATATTATTATATATTATAACGATAAATATAAATAAAATTATTTATTTTAAAAAAATAATTTTTTTAAAAAAAAAAAAATTTTTAATTTTTAAAAATTATTATTATATATTTCTTATTTTAAGATTTTATAATACTTTTTAATATATTGAAAATTTATTTTTATAATAAAAATATTTCGAATATTAATAAAATTTAATAATAAAACGATAATAACGTTTTTGTAATAAAACGTTTTTATAATTTTATTAAATTTAATCGAATTTAAAAATTTATTATTTATTTTTATTTTATTATTATTTATTTTATTTTAATTATTATATAAAATTATATTAATATTTTTTATAATTTTAATATTTTTTTCAATATATATAAACGCTTTAAATCGAGTTATTATATACGATATTATAAAAACGAAAAATATTATTTATAAATATTATTAATTATTAAAAAATATTAAAACGTTTAAAATTTAATAATAATAAAAAGTAATATAAATATTATTTATATTTATAATTATTTTTTTACGTATAAAAAAATTAAATTTATATATCGTTATTAAATATTTATTAATATATTTATAATATAAAAAATATTAAAAAATATATATATTATTAACGTTTTTTATAATTTTAATATAAATTATTTTGTTTTTATAATTTTAAATAATTATTTAAAATTTATTTTATAAAAATTGAAATCGATTTTTTTAAAAAAATATATAATAATTATTATTTGTTATTAATAATTTAAAAATAATTTAAAAATAATTATAAATATTTATTCGATTTATTTTTTTTTTAAATTTTTTAATATTATTTTTTAAAAAAAAAAATACGTTTTTTTTTTATTATTTTATATTTGATAAAATATTAATAATATTAATAATAATATTTCGCAATAAATTTAATAGTTAAAATTTTCGCAATTTTTATATTTTTATTATTACTAAAAACTAAAAACGAATTACGTAATAATAATTAATAATTAATTAAAAAAATTAATATTAAAAAATAATAATAAATAATAATAATATAATTAAAGTATTTCAAGAATACAAAAACGATTATAGAAATTAAAAAATTTGAAAAAAAAAAAGTATTTTAAAAATAAAAAATTCAAATTACAAATATTTAATAAAATTCTTTGTATAATATTTTTAAATAATAAAAAATAATATCGTTATTATTAATTAAACGAAAAATATTAGTAATTATTATATTAATAAATATAGTAAGATCTTTAATTTGAATAAAATGAAACAATACTTTTTTAAGAGTTTTACGATAGAATATAGTGGAAATTATTTATTTTTCACCTGGTGAATTCTAAGGCGGGAAATCTTCGGTGGTAGACGAAGCGAGCGCACTTGTGGATTCCCAGGTTAAGATAATCGTCGCATAAAACAGCGATCAAACCCGCTGAATTCAGCGGTCATCGCACCTGAACATTGCGTTTAGCTGTAATGTTAAAGTTATTTTTGAAGAGCGTACTCAGCTGTATACATTTTGCTTCCGTATCTTGAAGCGTGGTAAGCTGCTGGACTTCGTTACGAAATTTGAGCTGGCAGTCAGCAGTAAGCACTACCGTATAGATTGTTCAGATAAGCTTCTGACGACGAGAGCTCGTCGAAATCCATAGAACATCATTGGACGTTTCTCTCAAGATAGAGGTGCATCAAGCCGAGGCCAAATCGCGTTCCCGAGATCCAGATTCTGAGAACATAGAAGAGACTCAGCGCAAATGCAAGGTGTACTACATTGTGAGGTCATCATGTGTTGGAACCGAGTTGGGACCCTCGTTCATCGCTTGTCGTCCAGCTGCTTGTCCAGATCCCCAATCTTTCAACCACTCCCGACGCACACCACTCGTCCAACCGCTCCCGTCCTCCCGTCGCCACACATAGATTTCTACTTTTAATTCGAACATCACTTTTGTGTTATAACTAAAAATATTATTAAACAAAATCACGAATTTCTAATCTTCAAAATATATACAACCATTAAATATAGTACAAACTAATATAAATATTAATAAATAAAAATAAAAAACAAAATTTTTTTAACGCGTATTTATATTTTCAATTCGTACATATTTAAAATCGTACTCGAAATTCTTTCAATGATAATAATTAATTAAATATCCAAAGATTTTAAATTTTAAATTTTATTATTAATTTTCGTTATTTATATTTTTATATTATTAATAGTTTTTTTAAATAATTATTTATATTTCAAAAAAAAAAAAAAAAAATTTAATTTTAAAATAAATAATAATAAAAAAAATATATTTAATTATAAAAATTAATATTTAATAAATTTTTTTATTATAAATATTATATAAAAAACTTTATAAAAAACAAAATAATATATTAAATATAAAATTTTATTTAATATATAATTATTTATTTATTTTTTATTTATTTTTTATATAATTTTTATAAATTATTTTTTTAATACGTTTTAAAATTTTATAAAATTTTTAATTATTAAATTATTTACAATTTTTTATTTTAATTTTAATCGAATTATACGTTTTAATAAAATTTTTAATTATATTAAAAACAAATAATTATATTCGTTTATTTTTATATAAAATTATATAATTTTATTATATTTATATTAAAAAATAATAATATATTATTAATATTCGAATTTTATTTTTTTAACGATTTTTAATATTTTTAATAAATAAATTAAATTAAAAAAAATATTTATTATTAATAATAATTATTTATTTTTTTAAAAAAAAATTTTTTGTTTAATTATAATATTTATTTTTTTATAAAATTAAAAATTTATTTATTTATTTTAAAATAAAAAAAATTGAATACAAAAAAAAATATTTAATATTATTATTTTTTAATTTAATCGAATTAATATTTATAAATAATTTTTATTAAAATATAATTATAATAATAAACGTTTTATAATAATTATATATTTTTAAATATAATTTTAAAAATAAAAATAAAATTATTAATAATTTTTTTTTTAAATTTTTTTTAAATTTTTTTTTATATTTTTATAATATTTTAAATAATAATTTTTATTTTATTTTTTAAATTTTTCGTTTAATTCAAATATTTTTAATAATTTTATACGTTTTTATATTAATATTAATAATATTAATATTTAATAAACGAATTAATAATATAAATATAAAATCTCGTATTTATATTTTTATATAATTTGTCGTTTTACAATTTATTATTTTTTTTTATCGTTTTTTACGTATTTCGATTTTTATAATTTTTTTTTAAAAAAAAATAAATAAATATAAAAATTTTATTTTTATATTCGTTTTTAATTTCAATTTAAATTCGAACGATTTTTCGTATTTTTATTATTTTATAATATAATAATTTTATTTATTATTTTAAATTCTTTATTTAATTTAACGTTTTTTAATTATTTTACGAATTTTTTTTTAAAAAATATACAAATTTAAAATTATTTCTATTTAATCTATATATAATAATAAAAAATTATTAAATCGCTTTAAATACTTTTTTAATAAAATTATTATTTCAAATATTAATAAAATTAATTATATATAATTATTATAAATACGAAATTATAATACGAAAAAAAAATTAATTAAAAATATTTAATTATTATAATTATAAAATAATAATATAATTAAATAAAAATTTTTTTTTATAAAAACAAAATATAAAAAACTAATTAAAAATTATTTAAAAACTATAATAAAAATTATTATATTTATTTTTAAATTAATATCAAAAATGAAATAATTTAAAACTTTATATATTTTAATATTTTTTTATATTTATTAATAATAAAAAAACGTATAATTAATAATTTAAACATATTATATTTATTATATTAAATTATTAATTATTATATAACGCGTTATAATTAATATATATTATTTATAAAATAAATAAATAAATAAATAAATATTTTATTTAAAATCATTTTATATTTTTTTTTTTTTTCAAATTAAAATTTTATTTTTATTTAAAATTACAATAAACTATTTTCATTTTTTATATTTCAATATTTTATTTATTTTGTTATTTTATTTTATTTCGTTTTTTTATTCAAATAATATTTATTAAATTTTAATATTTTTATAATAATAAAATAAAATATTAAAATTAATATTTATATAAAAAAATTTAATATTATAAAAATTCAATATTTTTTTAAAATAAATTTAAAAATTAATATTATTATATTTTATAATAAATCGTACAATTATTCAATTTAAATTTTTAATAAAAATATTATATTATTCGAATATAAATATATTTAATAAAAATTTAATATTATAATTAAAATAAATAAAAAAACGTAATTTTATTTAATTCAAATTAAAATAATATTAAAATTTATAATATTTTATTTTATAATCAAATAAAAAATTTATATTTGATTTATTATTTTAAAAAAAATTAAATTTTATACGTTAATACAATTGAAAATAAAATACGTATTAATAAAGTCTTTATTTAATTTAAAAAAATTTATAATTATTAAAATAATAAAAAAATTTAAAAAATTATTATAATAAAAAACATAAAAAAAATTATTAAAACGCGAAATAAAATTTTTTCAATTTTATTTTATATATAAATTAATATACAATATTAATTATATATTATTAAATATATTATATTATAAAATTAAAATAAATTCAATAAAAAAAACTTTAAAAATATTAATTAAAAACGAGATTAATATATTTATTATTATAAATTCAATTTATTTACAAATATTAAAAACGTTTAATTATATTATATAAAAAAATATTATTTTAATAATTAATATTAATTTTAATTTATTAATTTTAAATTTAATAATTATATTATTATTATAATATTTATTAATAATAAATTTTATATAATTTTTAAAATATTTAAAAAATAATAATTATCGATTTAATATAATACATTTTTATAATACAAATATTTATTAAATATTATAATAAAAAAAATTTTAATATTTTATAAAATTAAATTTCAATTTTTATTAATAACGTTTTTTTTTAAAATTATTAATATTAAAATTTTAATTTCGATTTTTTTCGTTTTTATAATTTAAATTTTACAAATAAAATCGAAAAATTTATAAATAAATATAAATATATTTATAATTACAATTTAATATTATATTAAAAAAACGTATAATTTTTTTCAAATAAATTTTTTTTATTGATTATAAAAAATTCGTTTAAAAATTATAAATTAAAAATTAATATTTAAAAAATAAAACGATTCAAATTAAATTTTTAATAAATATAATATTAAATTATTTATTTTTATAATTATTTAAAATTAATAAAAAATATTAATATTAAAATTATAAAAATAAATTAAAAAAATTAATTATTTAAAAATTTAAAAATTTTATATTATAATAAAATTTAAATATTAAAATTTATTTTATTATAAATTATTTTAAAAACAATTTTTTATACGATTAATATTAATTTTTTTAAAAAAATAAAAATTTAATTAAAATTTAATAAAATTAATTAAATTAAAAATAATAATACGATTAATACGTAAAAAACAAAAAAATTTAATTTAAAATTTCGTTTTTTATTATAAAAAGTTTTTTATTTATATAAATACGTTTTTTATATTTTATTATTTTAATATTAAAATTATATATAAAAATTTATTAAAAATTATTTGTATTTATTTATATTTTAAAATAAAAAATAATATTATTTAAAAATTAATTAATCGAATAATAATACGAAATTTAAATTGTATTATTAAAATTAATAAATTTTAAAAAAAAATTTATTTTAAAATAATAAATAATTAAAATTAATTTTATAAATTTAAAACTTTTTAATATTTAATAGTTTTTTTTAAAATTATTTTTTATGAAATTAATAATATTAAATTACGTTTTATTAAATTAAATACAATTAAAAATATATTAAATATTAAATTCGCATTATTAATATTATATTAATATTAATTATTTAATTTGATTATTAAATAATGTTTAAAATAATTCGAATTTAATTAATAAATTATTAATAATAATAATATATATTAATAAAAAATAATAATTCGATCGATTTTATTAATTTAAATCGTTTATTAACTCGTATAATAAAATGAACGATTATTAATAAAATTTATATAATTCGATTTATTTTTATTTATTATTAATAAATATATAATATAAATTGTATATTGTATTTGAAATTTTTTAATACAAACTATATAAATAATTTATTATTTGAAAATAAATATAAAAATTTTATTATAAATATAGTTTTTTGTAACAAATTTTAATAATAATAAAATTAATTAATAGTAAATTACGTTTTATTAAATTGTATACGATTGAAAAATAAAAATCGATTAAAATATATAAAATTTCACGAATTGAATACAATAATTAATTAAAATAATAAAATAAATATAATATTAATAATTTCTATAAAATATATAAATATATTTATAAAAAAAATTATTTAATATAATTTTATCGTAATTCAATTTAAAAATCAATAAAATTTATTTTCAATTTTATAATTCTCGTAAAATTATTTGTTTATTTTTTTTCAATTTTAACGTGTATATAATATTAAATTTTTTTTACGATAATATAACGAATTTTATTTTTTATTAAATTTATTATTTTATTAAAAATTTTAATTTATTCGAATATAATAAAAATAATATTTAATAAAAATTATTAAAAAATTAACGTATTATTTTATTATAATTATTTTTTAAATTTCATAAAATAATATATTTAAATCATTTTTAAAATTCAATTAAAAAAAATAATATAAATTTTTTTTATAAATAATTATTTATTTTTTTATTTTAAATATTATTATATTTTTTTTAAATATTTATCGAATATATTTTATTCGAAATTATATTATTATAAAATAAATTTTAAAATATATATTAATATAATAAAAAAATACAATTTCTATAAATAGTTTTTTATTAAAATATATATTTAATGTTTTTAAAAAAACGAAAAAATCAAAATATTTCAAAATATATAATAATTAAAATTTAAAATTATACGTCGTTTTATTTTCGATTTTTATATATTTTAAAAAAATTTATAAAAATTAATAAATATTTAAAATTAATTTAAAATTATATATTATTTATTTCAAATTATATAATTAAAAACAATATAAAATTATATAATTATTTAAAATAAAATATTAAATTATATTTAAAAAACGTAAAAATTATATTAATTAATTTTAAAAATAATTTTTATAATTTTATAAATCGTAATTTTTTATTGTTTTTATTATTTATATTATAATAATATTTATTATTTTCAAATTAATAAATATTATTATTATTATTTTTATTTTTATATTATTATTTTTATTTTTATTATTATTTTTATTATTTTTATTATTATTATTATTATTATTATTATTATTATTATTATTATTATTATTATTATTATTATTATTATTA
>MU119981.1:0-10823 GCA_014904845.1 Acephala macrosclerotiorum | reverse complement strand
ATTTTATTTGTATTTTTTTTGAAATTAATAATACTTATTTTAATCGTATTTATTTTATATAAAATAATATTAAAAATATTTAATAAAAAATAAAAAATAAAAAATAAAAAATTAAAATACACAAATTATTTGCGAATTTTAATTTTGTATTATTTTTTAATAATATTAATATTTAATTTTTTATATTATATTTTTTTTTCGATTTTTTTTCGATTTAAAAATATATATAAATATAGTAATTTTTAATAATTTAATATAAATAAATTTTCAAAAAAAAAAAAACAATTATAATCGTATAAATAAAATCGAAATTTTTAAAATATTAAAATATATTATTTTACGAATTATTATTTTTATATTTAATTTGTATTTTTATTATAATAATAAATAATTATTTTAAAAAGATTTTTTTTAGTATTATTTACAAAAAAAAAAAAAAATTTATATTCGATTTTATATTTAATTTTTATTTTTATAATTATTATTTCAATAAATTCGAAATTTTATTTAATAATAATAAATAATTAAAAGTTTTTAATATTTATAATAATATTATTAATATTTCGAATTATATATATAAAAATAATATAATACTTCGTTTTAATATTTAATATTTTGTATTTTTTATTTGAATTAATTAATTTAAATAAATTAAAATATAATTTAAAAATAATAATAATATATTTTTTTTTAATTAATAATAAAAAATCGATTTTTACGAGATTGATTTCAAATATTACAAACTTTTTAATAATAAAAATAAATTAATTCGTTTTTTTAAATATTTTATAAAGATTTTAAAAAAATTGTTTTATAAAATTAATAATTTTTAATATTTTTTTTATTATAATAATTTTAATATTTATTAAAATCAAATAATAAATATTGTTTTTTTATTATTAATTAGTAATTATTATAATAAAATTTAATATTTTTAAAGTATTAATAATTATTTTTTTTTTTTTTTTAAATTTTTAAAAACGATATTATATTTTTAAAAAGTTTTTATAGTAAAATTTTATCAATAAAATTATTATTTTTAGCGTCGAATTATTGTTTTAAAATTTTATTTTTCGATTAATTTACGTTTATTTTTTTTCGTTTTTCGTTTTAAATACTTTATAAAATTTATCGTTGTAATTCGATTTTTAAGTAAAAACTGAGACTATTACACATGGTTTACTTAATCGAGAACCATAAAATCAACTCTTTTAATTCTAAATTTTATGATTAATCTACTATTTAATTTTTTACTTTGAAATTAAAAATATATATTAATAAACAATAATTAAACTTCGAACTACAATAACATTTTCAATTTTACAAATCAATTATTCTGTATAATACTTGAAATCACGTGGATTTATTCGATTCTACAGTTTTTGCAACTCTCTATGTAAATTTTCTCTATTTTTCGATACATAAAATAGTTTTTTTAGTTCTTTTTTCATCTATCGCCAGACTTTTTCAATTGGATTCAAATCAAGTGAACAAAAAAACTAATTAAACTCGCGAATTCCATATTATAGTCTAAAGAATCTAGTTTTTCTTTTATACACTTTTGAGCCGTTTTTTATAAAAATATATTTCGAATTCAAAGTATCAAATAAAGAGAAAACTATAGATTAAAGAATTTGTTGAAAATATACTTTAAAATAAATACTTTTACGATCTGAAAACTTCTCTATAAATACCAATTCTGACTTATAGTTCCAATCAATAGCTCTTCAAATTATTACTGTAATTCTTTTTAATCGATAAATAAACCGTATACAATCAAAGTACTTCTTTTTATCTACTTTCCGTGTTACTCAAACTTTGCTATTTTTTCTAGTCTCAAATATAGTTTTATCTGATCATATAACTTTTCGCCAATCTCTTTTTTGTTTACTATTATCTTTATAAGTAGTATAATCTGATATTCTTTACTACTTATACTCTTTAGTAAATGCTAATCTCTTTTTAGTTTATTGCCATAATATATAGAATCGAAAACATGTAATGTAGCGATAGTAGTTTGCGCGGCGCAATTCTCGGCGAATAATTCGAACAAAAACTGAAAAGTGTAATAGAATTTTAAAACTAGTGAAAATCATTTTACGAGAAGACTAATCTTTTGCGATTGTACGAATGCATCGACAAATGTCTTTTACAGATATAATATGTAATTTCGAGCGTTTTTTTCCTCGTATTCGGCGATTGTATTTTTACTTAAAAATGCGTTTTATTGATTTTCTAAGTATAAAAGTCTTTTTTTGAATTTCTCGTTGAGATTTTCTCTGTTTTTGCAAACCGCGAATAATTGCGCGAACAAGAATAGACTATTTTTTTTTGTTTTTTTGAAGAAAAGAATTGAGTATTACAAGTGTTTCCATTTTAAATTGCAGGGAAAAAAGGCTATTGATTGATAAGATATTAAAATTTAAAAAGAAGAAACTGAAAATGAGAACGCGTCGACGCGTTCGATTAAATGGACTATGTGTAGTAGTCCCAGTTTTTACTTTTTTTCTATTTTCGTTTTTCGTTGAAAATTTTCTCGTATATTTTGAATTTTGTTTTTCGATTTACTTATTATTACTATATTTATTATTATTATATTTATTAACAATTTTTCATAGAATTTATTAATAATCGCTTTATTAAAATTTTAAATATTAATATTATTATTATTAAAAATATATAATAATTAATTCGATTTTTTTAAGATTTTTTTATTAATATTAATTTTTTTTTTTTTTTTTAAATAATAAATTAAATAAATTTTTAGATTTTTTATATATTTTTAAAACGTTTATTAAAATTATAATTAAAAAGTTTTTTAATTATTTGTTTTATAATTTGATTATATTAATATCGATTATTTTTAAACGTAAATAATCGTAAAAATCGATTATAATTTTAAAAATTATAATATTATTAATCGTTTTTTTAATAGTAATACTTATAATTAATTAATTTATTTATAAATAAATAACAATTTACGAAAAAATAATTAATAAAAAAATCGATTTTTTTATTTTTTATTTATTTAAAATATTCAAAATAATATTATTTATTTTATTAATCGTTATATATAACGTTAATTTTTATTGTATTTTTTTAAATAATCAATAATATATTTTACGAAAATTTAATTGATATTAAATTATATAAAATTTTATATTTATTTTTTTTTATATTATTATATTTTTTTCGTTTATATTTTTATTAAAAAATAAATTGATTTTAATTTTGATTTATAAAAATTATAATACTATTTAATTTTTAAAATATTTTCACAATATTAATATTTAAAACGATTTTTAAATCGTTAAATAATATAAAAAAAAAAAAAAAAATTTTAATTTTTTAATAAAATCGTTTATTGGAATTAAAAATTTTAATATAAAATATTTATCGAATTTTCTAAATTTAAATAATACGTAAAATCGAAAATTAAAATTTAATATAAATTTTTTTAGTGATTACGTATATTTTTTATTGAATTTTTTTTATAAATAATTCAAATAAAACAAAAAATAACAAATTATTAATTGCATTTAAAATTATTTTTTGTATTACAATATTCAAATATTTTTATTAAATTTTTGAGTATTTTAAATTATTAATTTTATTATATTATCGTTTTTTTTTTTTTATATTTATATATAATAATCGTTTTTTCGTACATTTTATCGTAATTATAAATAAATATTTTTATCGATTTATAATCGTTTTTTTTAAAAATTTGTTTTTTAATATATATTGAAAATTTTTTATAAATTCGCGTTTTTAATATTATTTATTTAATTTGTTTTATTTAATTAATTTTTTAAATATTTAATTAAACAAATTTATATATGTTTTTATTATTATAAAATTTCTTATAAATTAATTAATAATTTTATATAGAAATTTTATATTTATTCGATAATATTTTTAATTGTATTCGCGAAATTTTTTTTTTTAAAACGTTATAAAATTTTTTTTTCAAATAATTTTCAATATTATACTTTAATATAAATCGAATTTACTTTTTGTAAATCGAATTAATATATTGTAAAAATTGTATTTTTTTGATTTTTAAAATAATTTTATAGTTTTTGTATTTATTATTATATTATTTTAAAAAAATTATAATATTGTTTTTTTTAAATTAAAATACTTTAAAAATTTCAAAAAAAAATATTTATAGTTTTAATATAAATATATATTTTTTAAAGTTTTATATTTTTAAAAAATTATTTTTATTATTTATAGAAATTTTTTTAAAAAAAATCAATAATATAATTAAAATAAAAATATTTTCTATTAAAAAAAAATGAATTTTAATACGAATAATTTATTGACTTTAATTTTTAAATTAAAAATTAATTTAATAATTTAAAAATAAGAATTTTCGAATTATTATTTTCAAATAAAATTCGTTTTAAAAATTAATTTTTATTTATATTGTTTTTTTATAAAAAAAATTTTATTTTAATTTTTACTCGAAATTTTATTCGTTTATTCGTTTTAATAAAATGTATTTTTTAAATAAATACTTTTTTAATCGATTTCTTTCGATTAAAATTTTTTATTTTAATTTTTTTCGTATTATTTTTTGAAATTCGAAATTTATTTTAATTTTATTATTTTAATTTAAAAACGATTACAAATAATTCGCGAATTGCAATTTTTAAAAAAATTAAAATTAAAATATAAAATAATAAAACAATTTCATTTTTTAATATTATAATATTTTTTTTTTTCGTATTAAAATGTTTTTTTTTTATATTTCAATTTTTATTAAAAATAAAATCAATTACTATAAATAATTATCGCGAATTTTTTTTTTTTTTTTTTTTATATTCGTTTTAATATTAATTATCTCGAGTAATTTAATACGTAATTCTTATAAATTAATATTTTTTTATAATTTTACAATTTCGTAATCAAATTATTTAATTTTAAATAATACAATTAAAACAAAAAATTTTCGTTAATTAATTTTTAATTTTCGATTTTTAATAGTTTGAATTTTTTTTTAATAATAATAAAAAATAAAATATACAAATCGCATATAAATAGTTTTTAATAAAATTTATTAAAACAATTTATTTTTCGACGTCGTTTTACTAATATAAAAAAACAATAAAATACAAAACAAAAAAATCTAATCGTAGATTAATTCGTTTTAATTAATAAATTAAATTTATTCGAAGTAATTTGTAATTTGTAAATTAATTAATTAATCAATTAAAATAGAAATAAAAAAAATTGTTAATTGGTTTATAATAAATAAAAACTTTTTATGTACTAAAAAATACGTAATTAGTATTATTTTCGAAATTAATTATTTACAAAGATTTTTAAAAAGAAAATATATAGTTTTATTACAATATATTAAAATATTAAAAAACTTTATTTTATTAATATTTTTAAAAATGTTTATTTTAAATTATAATTAATAATAAATATTATAACGCGATTATATAAAATATAATAATATAATTTAAATTTTATTTTTTAAAATTAAAAAAAAAAAAATTTAATTAAAATTAAATCGATTATACGTACAAAAAAAAATATATAATTAAAAATAAAATAAAAATTTTTTTTAAAATAAATTATCGAAATAAATATTATATAATATTTACGTACGATTTTAAATCGTATATAATTAATATTATTTTATTTTTATATTTCGAATTTCGTTTTTTAAATAATTTCAATTAATTATAAATTAATACGTATATTAAAATTCAAAGAAAAATTTTACGTACATTTAAATCGTTTTATTAATAAACTCGATATTTTTAATATAATATTAATATAAATAATATAAAAATTATAAATTTCAAAGAAAATTATATTAAAAAAATATTATATTTATTATAAATTAAAATATTAATTTATAAAATATATAATAAATATATATGAAATTTTAATAATAAATTAAAAAATTATAATAATTTAATATTAAAAATTTTTTATTAAAATCGAAAAAATAAAAATTTATTAAAAAATATTTAAATAATAAAAATAAAAAACAAAAATAAAAATTAATAATATATAAATAATAATTATTTTAAATAATTAATTTATTCGTTATATTATTACAAAAAAAAATATATTTAATATTTTATAATTATAATTTAAATTATTTAAATCGAATTAATATTTATTTTTTATTTTCAAAAATTAAAATTTTTTTAAATTTTTTTAAAAAATTATATTAAATAACGAAATCGTCAAAATATTAATTATTAATTAATTATAATTTATAATATTATTAAAATTTAATATTAATATTTAATTAAATATTTTTATGATTAAAATTTATTTTATTATAAAAAATTATTCGAATTAATATTTTATTATAAGAAAAAATTATTTATAAATATTATTATATTAATTAAAAAAAAATTTAATTTAAAATTATTTTATTAATATTAAATTATATTAATTATATAAACGTTTTAATTATTTATTAATATAACGTTTTATAAAAAAAATTTAACAAATTAATTATAATATAAATATTAAATATATAAATAATTATTCAAAAGATTTAAATTTATTTTATAAAATAATTACGAATTTAATTATTTAATTATTATTAACGTTTTATATTTAAATAAAAAATATATTTTATAAATAATATTTTAAATTATTAAATTTATAAAAAATATATATTATATATATTAAATTAATACGTGTTAAAAATTATTGAATTATATTATTTATAAAATTTTAATAAAACGTTAAAATAATAATAATTAAAATTATTAACGATTTAATAAAATCGAACGATATTATATTTATATTATTATTATTAATTATTAAAATAATTATTAAAAAAATATATTATTTATACGTTTAATATTAAATTAATAATACGTTTATAATAAAAACGATTTAAATACGAAATTTATATTAAATTTATTAATTTTATTATATAAAAAAAAACATATTAAAAATTTATAATCGAATTAATAATGTAAAAAAGCAAAAAATACTCTCTTGTTTTCTAGGATTACAAAATGCCAGATCTCTTATATCCAAAACTAGATCACGTGTCAAACTAGTCCAATGCGGATCGACAATACTATTACTCAGCTTTACTACAATAATTAAAAAAATAATTAAAAAATTTTATTATTTTTTAATTAAATTTTATTTTTTATTTTTTTAATCGAATAAATTAAATAAAAAAAACAATTAAAAAATATAATTAAAAACGTTTAAAAAATTATAAAATAAAAATAAATATTGTAATTTTTATAATAAATAAATAAAAATAATATAAAATTATTATTAAAATTATAAAAAATAATAATTTAATTATAAAAAAATTTTATAATTTTATTTAATACGATTTTATTAAATATATTAAAATTCGAATTTTTAATTTGAAATTAATATAAAAAAATAATAAAATACAAAGTAAAAAAATTTAATCGTAGATCAATTCGTTTTAATTAATAAATTAAATTCATTCGAAGTAATTCGTAATTCGTAAATCAATTAATTAATTAATTAAAATAAAAATAAAAAAATTATTAATTAATTTATAGTAAACGAAAATTTATTATATACTAGAAAACACGTAATTAATACTACTTTCGAAACTAGTAATTTACAAAGATTTTTAAAAAAAAAATATATAATTTTATTATAATCGTTTTTTTATATAACGAGTTCGTTTCGAGTTTTAAAAAAAAAAATTTAAAAAAAAAAAAAAAACTCGTTTTAAATAAAAAATTCAAAATTCGAGATTTTTTAAATTATTATTGTTTTTTTTTAAGAATATTTAATAATTTTTTTAATATTTTTATTAATATTAAATTTTTTTATAATTTTTTTTTTTTAAAAAATTTAATAAAAAAAAAAAATAAACAAATTTCAAATTTAAATTTATTTTTAAAAATAATTAAATATTTTTAATTATTTTTTATAAGTATTATTAATTTTTTAATTTCGTATTTAAAATAAAATTTATTATTTAAAAAATTTATTATTTTTTTTATTTTAAAATATTAAAAAATCGATTTAATTTAAATTATAATTTGTTTTTATTATTAAACGAATTTTAATAATTTAATTATTAAAAAATTTTATATCGAATAATAAAATAATTTAAAAATTTTATATAATAAATTATATTAAAAATTATATTGATTTTTTTAAATTAAATATTATTAAAAAAAAATTTATCGTTAAAAAAATTTTAAAATCGATTTTCAAAAAAAATTCGAAATTTATTATAAATTTCTTTGAGTTTTTTATAAATAATATTATTAATAATTTTTTCGTTAGTATTAATAAATATTAAATTTATAAAAAATAAAATAAAAAAATTAAAAAAATTAAAAATTTTAATATATTTTCAATTAATAAAAATTTTTGTTTTATAAATATATAATTTTAATTTTTGAGATTTTTTTTTTATAATATTTAATTAAATTTATTTTAAAAGATTTTTAATATTAAAAAGAAAATTTATTTAAATAATTTCTTTAAAAAATCAAAATAATCAATTTATTGTTTTTTTATAATTATTAAATCGTAAATATATTTATTTTTTTTTTATAAAAAAATTAATTAATTTTATTGTTTTAATAAAATTTAATAAATTTAAAAAAAATAATAAAATAAAAAAAATAATTTTTAAAAAATCGATAAAATAATAATTATAATTTAAAATTTGTTTATAAAAATTAAATAATAAAAAATAAATATATATTATATAAAAAAAAAAATTTATTAAAAAGAATTTATTAATAATAAAATTTCAATATATTAATTCTTTTGAAAAAAAACAATAAAAATTTTTTTTTTTCGTTTATTTAAAAAGTTTTTATAAAATAAAAATTATTACAATTTTTAAATTAATAAATAATTTAATTAAAAAAATAAAAATAAAAACGATAAAAATTCGCAAAAATTAAAATCGATTTTTTGTTAATATTTTTTATTTATAGTAAAAAATAATAGAAATTTTAATAAATTAAAAACAAATATTAAAATAAATTTAAATAAATTGAATTTTTTTTTTTAATATATAATTTGTAAATTTTAAATAATCGTATTCTTATAATTTTAATTTGTTTTTTATCGTTTTTAAAATATAAATCGAGATTTTTATAGAACGTTATACAATAAATTTAATAAAATTGTTTAATAAATAAGTATTTATAAATATTATAAACGATATTTAAAATTTTAATACAATTAATAAAATTTAAAATATTAAAAAAAACAACGTTTGATTTTCAAATATTGTTTATATTATACGTATATTTAATTATTAAATATATATTATTTAATTAAAATTCGCGAATTAATCAAAATAAAATAATATTAAATTATAATAAAATAATAATAATTTTGTATTTTTTTAATATAAATATAAATATATTATAATATTTTTTATTATTAATAATAGATTTTTTAAGTTTAATTAATATAAATATTAAAATAAAAATAAAAATAAATTGAAAAATTTAAAAAATTTAAAAAATTTAAAAAATTTAAAAAATTTAAAAAATTTAAAAAATTTAAAAAAATAAAAAATTTTATACGAAAAAATTAATAATAATAATATCGTTATTATTATTATTATTATTATTATTATTATTATTATTATTATTATTATTATTAATTAATAAAATTAATTGAAAAAATAAAATATTAATATTAATAATTTTTTAAAATTTGATATTTTAAATATTTATATTATTAATAATAATAATCGATTATTTTTTAAATTTATTTGTAAAAATCGAAAAAAGATTTTTAATATATTTTTTAATTATTAAAAATTCGTAGAAATAAAAAATAAAATATAATTTTTTTAAATTTATTTTTTTAAATTTATTTTATTTAAATTTGTAATTATTAAATCGTTATTTGTATTTTTTAAATATATTAATATTTTTTTGTAATCGATAAATCGAAAAAATATTTTTATAAATAATATATTATAGATTTTATTTTTTTTGATAATAATTATATTAATAATTTTAATAATTTCGTGAAATATAAAATTTATTATATAAAATATTTATTCGAGTTTTTAATATATAAATTTATCGTAAAATTTATTAATAAAATTTTTAATAAATTATTAAAATATTTAAATTTAAAAAAAAAAAAATTTTAATTATAATATTCGAATATATTATTAAAAGTTTTAATTAAATTAAATTAAATTTATTAAAATACAATATATAATTTTTTGATTTTATTTATTTTAAAAAAAAAATTTAATTTAAAATTTTATATTATTTTAATTTTTTTTTTATTTAATTAAAAATTTTATTATTACGTTTTTAATTTTTATAAATTTATTATTAATATTATTAATTGTAATTACTTTTTTTTTAAATAATAATTTATTAATAATTTATTATAAATTATTGAAATTGTATTATACGATTTATATAAATATATTATAATTATTTTTATTTCGTATTTTCGAGATTTAATAAAATATTTTTTTGAAATATAATAATAATATTATAAAAATTTCAAAAAAAAAAATTAAAATTGTAAAATTTGTATATATAAAAAATAATATAATAAATTAATCGAATTTTAAAAATAAAAAACGCGTAAATTTAAAAAGAAAAAATTTATTAATAAAATTCAAAAAAATTATAAATTTTTATATTTGTAAAAAAATTATATAAAAAAAATAAATAAATATTTTTATATTTTAAATAATAAAAAATTATAAAATTTATTTGTTTTTATAAAAAACTTTTTTAGAATATATTAATATATATAATTGAAATATTATAGTATTAATTTCGAATAAAAAATTTTAAAAATTTTAAATAAATAATTTTATATTAATT
>MU119980.1:0-10899 GCA_014904845.1 Acephala macrosclerotiorum | reverse complement strand
TAATTACTAGATATCTGAGTCGCGGGATCTTTTAATTGGAGCATTACGCATATTTCTTCTAAGTTTTAATAAAGTGGCAAATAGATTCCTAGTAAATTTTGGGCTAGTAATAAAAGAATTGAGTAAAATGATGCAATTCGCTAATAAACTCGCTTAAATATTGCATTCTCTGAGTTTAATACTTTACTTCTCTATTAAGACGTTAAATGAAATACAATCCGAGGAAGCAATTTAATTAGAATTGTTCGAAATACTTGGGATTTTAATTCTTGTGTATTTTTAAAAGGTGGTTATTGTGATGCGCAGCGTGGAATAAGGCGAGTTTTGGTGTAAAAACAGCAAATCACGGGAACTTTATGCCAGTTACTGTACTAAGAAAAAATTCATCGTTAGAAAATTCTCGAAATCGATTCTCGAAAAGAATTCGAAACTTGTTATAAACTTTTTTGAGTTTCTCGTAAATAGTATCGTCGATAATTCTTTCGTTAATACTAACAAATACTAAATTTACGAAAAGTAAAATAAAAAAATTAGAATTTTTAAAATTCTCGATGTATTTTCGATTAATAAAAGTTTTTATTTTATAAATATATAATTTCAATTTTTGAAACTTTTTTTTTATAATATTTAATTGAATTTACTTTAAAAAATCTCTAATTAAAATTCGATTTTTAATACTAGAAAAAAGATTTATTCAAATAATTCTTTTAAAAAATTGAAACAATTAATTTATCGTTTTTTTATAGTCGTTGAATCGCGAATAAATCATTTGAAATTTATCAAAAAAAAAAAATTCAATATATAATAAATTTGAATCTTAAAATATATTTTTTTTTTTATAGAAAAATTAATCAATTTTACTATTTTAATAAAATCTAATAAATTAAAAAAAAGTAATAAAATAAAAAAAATAATCTTTAGAAAATCGATAAAACAATAATTACAATTTAAAGTCTATTTATAAGAATTGAATAATAAAAAAAAAGTAGATATTATATAAAAAAAAAAATTCACTAAAAAAAATTTATTAATAATAAAATTTCAATATATTAATTTCTTTGAAAAAAAGCAATAAAATATTTTTTTTTTTTGTTTATTTGAAAAAATTTTATAAAGTAAAAATTATTGCAATTTTTAAATTAATAAATAATTTAATCGAGAAAATAAAAATAAAAACGATAAAAATTCGCGAAAATTGAAATCGATTTTTTATTAGCGTTTTTTATTTATATTAAAAAATGATTAAAATATTTATAAATTAAAAACGAGTATTAAAATAAATTTAAATAAATCGAAAACTTTTTTTTTTAATATACAATTTATAAATTTTGAATAATTGTATTTTTATAATTTCAATTTGTTTTTTATTGTTTTTAAAATATAAATCGAGATTTTCGTAAAACGTTATATAATAAACTCGATAAAATTGTTTAATAAATAAGTATTTATAAATATTGTAAATAGTATTTAGAATTTTAATACGATTAACGAAATTTAAAATATCAAAAAAAACAATATTTGATTTTTAAATATTATTTATATTATACGTGTAATCAATTATTAAACGTATATTATTTGATCGAAACTCGTAAATTGATCGAAATAAAGTAATATTAAATTGTAATAAAATAATAATAATTTTATATTTTTTTAATATAAATATAAATATATTATAATATTTTTTATTATTGGCAATAAATCTTTTAAATTTGATTAGCGTAGAAATTAAAATGAAAAAAAAAAACGAATCGAAAAACTCGAAAAATTTAAAAAATTTGAAAAAATAAAAAGTTTTATACGAAAAAACTAATAATAATAATCGATTATTTATATTATTAATAATAATAATCGATTATTTTTTAAATTTATTCGCAAAAATTGAAAAAAGTTTTTTAATATATTTTCTAATTATTAAAAATTCGTAAAAATAGAAAATAAAACGCAATTTTTTTAAGTTTATTTTATTTAAATTTATAATTATTAAATTATTATTTGCATTTTTTAAATATATTAATATTTTTTTGTAATCGATAAATCGAAAAAGTATTTTTGTAAATAATATATTATAAACTTTATTTCTTTCGATAATAATTATATTAATAATTCTAATAATTTTACGAAATATAAAACGTTTTATACGAAATATTTACTCGAATTTTTAGTATATATATTTGCCGTAAAATCTATTAATAAAATTTTTAATAAATTATTAAAATATTTAAATTCGAAAAAAAGTTTTTTAATTATAATATTTAAATATATTATTAAAAGTTTTAATCAAATTAAATCGAGTTTATTAAAACGCAATACGCGATTTTTTAATTTTATTTATTTTAAAAAAAAAAATTTTATTTAAAATTATATATTATTTTAAAATTTTCTTAAAAAATTTTAAAATAATATTATTTTCAACGTTTTTTTTCTATTTAATTAAAATTTTTTTTATTATATTTTTAGTTTTTATAAATTTATTATTAATATTACTAATTGCAATTATTTTTTTTTCAAATAATAATCTATTAATAGTTTTTTATAAATTATCGAGATCGTATTATATACTTTATACAAATGTATTATAATTATTTTTATTTCGTTCTTTATACGCGAAACTCGTATTTTCGAAATTTAATAAAATATTTTTTTGAGATATAATAATAATATTATAAGAATTTTGAAAATAAAAATTGAAATTATAAAATTTGCGTATAAAAAAATAATATAATAAATTAATCGAATTTTGAAAATAAAAAACGTATAAATTTAAAAAAAAAAATTTATTAATAAAATTGAAAAAAATTATAAGTTTTTATATTTGTAAAAAAATTACACAAAAAAAATAAACAAATATTTTTACGTTTTAAATAATTAAAAATTGTAAAATTTGTTTGATTTTATGAAAATTTTTTTTAAAACGTATTAATATATGTAATTGAAATATCGTAATATTAATTTCGAATAAAAAATTTTAAAAGTTTTAAATAAACAATTTTATATTGATTTTTTATAAAACGTATTAAATAAATTGTAAAAAAAAAAAAATAAAAAATAGTAAATATTTATAAATCGTTTTTATAAAAAAAAATATATATAAATTTTTAAAAAAAATCGTTATAAAATGTTCAAATAAATAAAATATATTCAATTAATAGAATTGTTTATATATAAAATAATACAAATTAGAATTTTAAAAAAATGAAAAAAAAAATAAATAATATTAAAAAAAATTATAATTTTTAAATTGATATAAAATTAAAAAATTGTAATTAAAAAATTTTAAAAAAAAAAAAAAAAATTGAAAAAAGTTTTTTTATAAATTATAGTAAATATTGTATTAACAAATATTTATATAATTTGAATATAATTAAATGTAATCGAAATATATTTAAATATATTGAAATATATTTAAAAATATTTAAATATATTAAAAAATATTTTTTGTGAATTTCAAAAATTAAAATTTTTTAAGATTTTTTAAAGAAAGAAAAAATAATATAATTTCGTTTTTTTATATAATAAAATTGTTTTAATTACAATAAAAAAAAAATAGAGTTTTCGAAGTGTAAATAAAATCTATTAAAATAAATAAAAGTATTTTAAAGAAAATCGATAAAAAAATAGAATTACTATAAATAGAAAAAGAAAAAATAGTTTTTTTTTAATTAAAAAATCGCTATTATTTCAAAATTTGACGAATTTTTTTTATTTATTCAATTTTTAAAAAATTGTATATATTTATTTTTTTCGATTTTATTAAATTCAAAAATACGAATTATAATTTCAATTTTTTTTTCAATTTTTTAAATATTTTATTTATTATAAAATTTTTTAATCGTTTTTTTTTCTATATTTATATTTTTATTATTATTAAAATCAATAAATTCAATAATATTTTCGTTTTTATTATTGTTTAAAAAATTCTAATATTCATTTTTTTTAACGAATTTTTTTAAACGATTTTTAGTATATAATTTTTGAATTATTGTTTTATTTATTTCTTTAAGTAAATAATTTTTTTTTAATTGATTTATTTAATAAACTCGATATAAATTTAATTATTTGTACAATAATTTAATGTTTTTAAATATATTTTGATCAATAAATTTAATATTATATATTAAAACGAAATTTTTTTCTCGAATTGATTTTTTTCGTATTTAATAATAAACGTCGAAATATATTTAATTTTATTTGCGATTACGCTTTTTTTTTAGTTTCGATTTTTTTATATTCTCGTTTCGTATTTCAATTTGTTTAATTCTCAACTTAAGAAACTTCGCTCGATTATATATTTCGTTTCAATCGAAAATTCTCTAAATAAAAAATCGAATTTCAATAAATAAAACAATTTTTCTATTATAAACTATATAAAATAACGTACATTTAATTAGTTTATAAATAGTCGTTCGATTCGCAAAAAAAACAATTAATAAATATTTTAATCAATTTTTTTTTGCTTTTTTTCGTTAAAATAATTAATACGACAATAATAAATTGATATTTTCATTCAATTATTTCGTTTATTTTCGAATTATATATAAAAATAATAATTCGTTTAATTTCGAGTTTATTTAATTTTTTAATAACAATTTTTTTGAATTCGAGTTCTTTGTTTAATTTTATGTGATTAAAAACACTGTATTTACAAATAATATTATTGTAAATAAATTTAATACTTTTTTTAAAAATCGAATTTTTTATTGATTTGATTTCAATTTAATCGAAAAAATTATTTCGTACTATAATTAAATTATTGAATATTTTATATTGCGAAAATTTAATTATATTTATTTCAATGTAATAAAATAATAGAATTATTCTTTGAGAATATAAAATTTTCTCGTGTTTTTTTTTGTTTTTATATTAATAATTGTTATAGTTTACTATAAAATTTTAAACGTTTTTATAGTATTTTTTTTAGTAGTATCGATTAATTACTCGATAATAAATATTTTTTTTTTTAGTATATTTGAATTTATTATATAATTCAATTATAATTGTTATATATTGTTTTAAATCGTTTAAAACAAATCGAAATAAATAAAATTTAATAGTATTTTTTTATAGTATTTTGTTTCGAATATTGTAATCAACGGATTTTCAAATTAATTTGTAAAATTCTATTTTTGAAAATTATTTTAATCGTTTTAAAATTGTTAAATATTAAACAATATTTTAAAAATAATTTGAATAATTATTATTAAAAGAAAAAATAGTATTATTATTATTATTATTATTCAATAATTTATTAATCTCAAGAAAAGCGATTAATACGACGTATACGAAAAATACGATCGATATTAAAAATTAAAAATTAAAAATATTGAATTTAAAAGAATTTTTTTAAATTTGATCTAATAATTCAAACAAATATTTTCGTTTTACGTGTTTATTTTCAATTACAAACGATCTATTTTTAATTTTTCGATTAGTTTTACGTTTTTTAATCGAGATTAGAATTATTTTAATACAATCAAATTCGATTACAATAAATTTATAGATATTTATTTTTTTTTTTGAATTATTATTCTTTATTCGCGATTTTCTAAATAATTCGTCTATAGTAATATAAATACTTTTTTTAATATGTTTAATTTCGAAATCGAATAATCGTATTCAAACGAATTAACGAGTAATTAAAACGTTAAAAAAATTTATTATTATTTAATTCAATTAAACGATAAACGTATTAATATTCGTTTTAAAAATAAAATAAATACTATATAATCAAAATCGTAATTTGCGAAAACATTTTAAAACTTTTTAATATTTTTTTTTTGTTGTATTATAGTTTCATTTAATAGTATTTTAAAGTTTTGATTTATATCGAATTATTTGTTTTCGTTTTTTATTATTATATTAATCGAATATTTTTTTATATTTTTATTAATTAATATCAATATTTAAAATAATTATTTTTTATTTATTAGTAAAATCGTAATAAATTTTACAAAATATTAAAATCGTTATAAGTTTATTTTATAAAAATATTATAGTAATTTTCTATTTTTTTTTTTATTCGAAAAATTCGTTTTTTTTAATCAATCGATATAATAATTCGATAATAATATTAAAATATTGAATTTATATTTTGTAATAAATACAAATTTCAATAAAAATTTTGATTTTAAAAATATTATTATATTTAATTTATTTTAAAATTTTAATAATTTTTATATTTTCAAAAAAACGTTTTTTAGAATTGTAAATAAAATTAATAATAATTATTTCGTTTTAATAAAATTGTAATTTAAATTTTATACAAATTTAAATTCTTTTGATTCGATTCAATGTTTTATTTAGATTTTAAATATATTCAAAGACGAATCGACGAATTTTTAAAAGTATTAATTTGTTATTGTAATTCGTATAAAGTTTTTTGATTTTTACGTTATTTAAAAATAGTATTACGATTTTAAAAAATACGTTTTTTAGAATTATTATAATAATTCGAACGAATTAAATTATAGAATTAATTGCTCTTTGAAATAGTATTATTATTCGTAGAAATTTTAATAAAATCATAAAAATAATTATATTTTTATTTCGAATATTTAACGTGAATTAATCGTATTTAAAAAAAAAATTTATTAAAAAAACGTAAAAATATTCGATAAATTTTTTAGAAAATTTATTTATAGAAAAAAATATATTAATATTTTTTAAAATAATCGAATTCATTTTTATAATTGTATTAATCAATCGATAAATTTTAATAATTTTTTTCGTAATTAAAAATTATAAATTTCAATAAAAATTTTTATTTTTTTCGAGTATTTTACAATTGAATCGTTTTTAAAATATTTTTATTACAATTGAAAACAAAATTTTAAAATAATAAAAACTTTTTTTTTATTACGTTTTATATTGAATTGTTTTAATATAAATAAACGAATTAATATTTTCATAGATTTTAAAAACTTTTTTTTAATTAAATATTATTGTTTTTTTATAATTAAATATTATTTTATCGAATATTTCTTTTTTAAATTTTTATAATCAATTTTCGATAAATAAAAATATTAATTATTTAAAAATAAATCGTAATTTTTTTAGTATTAAAACAATTCGCGATAATAAGTATTTTATATATTTTTTAATGTATTTTTAAAGTATTTTTTACGCTTTAAATCGTTTGAATCAATATTTTTATTCTTTAAAAACTTTTTTAATTTTATCGATTAAATCGATAAATCGTACTTTTTTAAATTTAGATTTATATATTGTATTAACGTTTATATTAAATAGTTTTAAATTAAAATTATTTAACGATAAAATTATTTTTTTTATTCGAATTTTTTTTTTCTTTTTTATATTCGAAAATTTTTCGATTTCGTTTTTTTTTAATAAAATAAAATAATTAACATTTTATATTATTTTTCAAATATTTTCTTTTGACGTTTACGTTTAAAAATAATAATATTATTATAAAAAAATACTTTTTTGTTTTTTCGTCGAAAATTTTTTTATTTAAAATTTCGTTTATTTTTTTTTTATTAAAAAAAAAAACGTTTTATAAAAAATCGAAAAAAATAATTTTATTTTTTGTATTATTTTATTTATATTTTTTTTTTGAATTAATAATATTTATTTTAATCGTATTTATTTTATATAAAGTAATATTAAAAATATTTAATAAAAAATTAAAAATAGAAAAAAATTTATTAAAATATAAAAATCGTTCGCAAATTTTAATATTATATTATTTTCTAATAATATTAGTATTTAATTTTTTACGTTATATTTTTTTTTCGATGTTTTTTCGATTCGAAAATATATATAAATATAGCGATTTTTAGTAGTTTAATGCAAATAAATTTTCAAAGAAAAAACAATTATAATTATATAAATAGAATTAGAATCTTTGAAATCTCGAAATACGTTATTCTACGAATTATTATTTTTATATTCAATTTATATTTTTATTGTAATAACAAATAATTGTTTTAAAAGAATTTTTTTTGTATTATTTATAAAAAAAAAAAAAATCTTATATTCGATTTCGTGTTTAATTTCTATTTTTATAATCGCTATTTCAACGAATTCGAAATTTTGTTTAATAGTAATAAACAATTGAAAGTTTTTAATATTTGTAATAGTATTATTGAAATTTCGAATTATATACGTAAAAGTAATACAATATTTCGTTTTAATATTCAATATTTTACATTTTTTATTTGAATTAATTGATTTAAATAAATTGAAATATAGTTTAAAAATAACGATAATATATTTTTTTTTAATCAATAACGAAAAATCGATTTTTATGAAATTAATTTCAAGTATTATAAGATTCTCAATAATAGAAACAAATTAACTCGTTTTTTTAAATATTTTATAGAGATTTTGAGAAAATTGTTTTATAGAATTAACGATTTTTAATATTTTTTTTATTATAGTAATTTTAGTATTTATTAAAATCAAATAATAAGCGTTGTTTTTTTATTATTAATTAGTAATTACTATAGTAAAATTCGATGTTTTTAAAATATTAGTAATTATTTTTATTCTTTTTTAAATTTTTAAAAATAATATTATATTTTTAAAAAGTTTTTACAATAAAACTTTATTAATAAAATTATTATTTTTAACGTTGAATTATTGTTTTAAAATCTCGTTTTTCGATTGATTTACGTTTATTTTTTTTTTCGTTTTTCGTTTTAAGCGTTTTATAAGATTTGTCGTTGTAATTCGATTTTTGAGTATTTTTTTTTTATTTTTGTTTTTCATTGAAAGTTTTCTCGTGTACTTTGAATTTTGCTTTTCAATTTATTTGTCGTTATTGTATTTATTATTACTATATTTATCGATAATTTTTCGTAGAATTTATCAATAATCGCTTTATTAAAACTTTGAATATTAATATTATTATTATTAAAAATATACGACAATAAATTCGATTTTTTTAAAAAATTTTTATTAATATTAATTTTACTTTTTTTTTGAGTAATAAATTAAATAGATTTCTAAATTTTTTGTGTATTTTTAAAGCGTTTATTAAAATCGTAATCAAAGAATTTTCTAATTATTTGTTTTATAATTTGATTATATTAATATCGATTATTTCTAAATATAAATAATCGTAAAAATCGATTACGATTTTAAGAATTATAATACTATTGATCGTTTTTTCGATAGTAATATTTATGATTAATTAATTTATTTATAAATAAATAGCGATTTACGAAAAAATAATTAATAAAAAAATCGATTTTTTCGTTTTTTATTTATTCGAAATACTCGAAGTAATATTATTCACTTTATTAATTATCGTATATAGCGTTGGTTTTTATTGCATTTTTTTGAATAATTGATAATATATTTTACGAGAATTTAATTAACGTTGAATTATATGAAATTTTATATTATTATATTTTTTTGATTTACGATTAAAACTTTTTTTTCGTTTATATTTTCGTGAAAAAGTAAATTGATTTTAATTTTAATTTATAGAAATTATAATATTGTTCAATTTTTGAGATATTTTTGTAGTATTAGCGTTTAAAGCGATTTTTAGATCGTTGAATAATACGAAGAAAAGAGAAAATTTTTTCAGTTTTTTGATAAAATTATTTATTTGAATTGAGAGTTTTAATACGAATATTTGTTGAGTTCTTTAAATTTAAATAATACGTAAAATCGAAAATTGAAATTCGATATAAGTTTTTTTAGTAATTGTATATATTTTTCGTTAAATTTTTTTTATAAATTATTCGAGTAAAATAAAAAATAGTAAATTATTGATTATATTTGAAATTATTTTTTGTATTATAGTATTTAAATGTTTTTATTAAATTTTCGAGTATTTTAAATTGTTAATTTCATTGTATTATTATTTTATTTTTTTATATTTATATACGATAATCGTTTTTTCGTACATTTTATTGTAATTGTAAATAAATATTTTTGTCGATTTGTAGTCGATTTTTTTAAAGATTTGTTTTTTAATATATATTGAAAGTTTTTTTATAAATTCGCGTTTTTAATATTGTTTGTTTAATTTGTTTCGTTTAATCAATTTTTTAAATACTTAATTGAATAAATTTACGTACGTTTTTATCGTTAAAAGATTTTTCGTGAATTAATCGATAATTTTATATAAGAACTCTATATTTATTCGATAGTATTTTTAATCGTATTCGCGAAATTCTTTTTTTAGAGTATTGTAAAACTTTTTTTTTAAATAGTTTTCGATATTATACTTTAATATAAATCGAATTTGCTTTTTGTAAATCGAATTAATATATTGTAAAAATCGTATTTTTTTAGTTTTTGAAATAATTTTATAGTTTTTGTATATATTGTTATATTGTTCTAAAAAAGTCGTAATATTGTTTTTTTTGAATTAAAATACTTTAAAAATTTCAAAAAAAAAGTATTTATAGTTTTAATATAAATATATATTTTTTAAAGTTTTATATTTTTAAAAAATTGTTTTTATTATTCGTAGAAATTTTTTTAAAAAAAATCGATAATATAATTAAAATAAAAATATTTTTTATCGAGAAAAATAAATTTTAACGCGAATAATTTATTAATTTTAATTTTTAAATTAAGAATTAATTTGATAATTCAAAAGTACGAGTTTTTAGATTATTGTTTTCAAATGAAATTCGTTTTAAGAATTAATTTTTATTTATATCGTTTTTTTATAAGATTTTTTTTATTTCAATTTTTACTCGAAATTTCGTTTGTTTATTCGTTTTAATAAAATGTATTTTTTAAATAAATATTTTTTTAATCGATTTTTTTCGATTAAAATTTTTTGTTTCAATTTTTTTTATATTATTTTTTAAAATTCGAAATTTATTTTAATTTTATTGTTTTAATTTAAAAACGATTACGAATAATGCGCGAATTGCGATTTTTAAAAAAATTAAAATTAAAATATAAAATAATAAA
>MU119979.1:0-10903 GCA_014904845.1 Acephala macrosclerotiorum | reverse complement strand
AAAAAAAAAAAAAAAAATTTTTTATAAATTTTTATATAAAAAAATTATTATTATTTTAAATAATTTATTAATAATTTTTTGTATAAAAAAATTAATAAATTAATTATAAAAAAATTTTTTAAATTAATTTTTAATAATTTGAAAAAAATTAATAATTAATAAATTTTTAATTTAAAATTAATAAACGAAATTAAAAATATAAAAATAATAATTTTATATAAAAAATTTTATTTTATAATTTAAACGTTTAATAATAAAAATCAAAAAATAATATTATTTAAATTTATATATAATTAATAATTTTATTAATACGTATTATTTTTATTAAATATCGTTTTTAAAATAATTAAATTTTTTTATAAAATTTTAAAAACGAAAATATATTAATATAAAACGTATAATATTTATTATAAAAATAAATTTTTAATAAAATTTTCAATTTTCGATTTTTATTTATTTATTATAAAAAATTAAATTATTAATTAAATTTATAAATTTTTTTATATTAAATATTTTATTATTATTTAATAAATATAAATTAATAATAAACGAAATTAAAAAAATTATATTTTAAATAATATATTCGAAAAATATATATTAATTTTATTTATTAATCGAAAATTATATACGATATATCGATAATAATTTAATATTAAAATTTCGAAAAAAAATAAATTATAATATTAAATAAATAATTATAATAATAAATAAATAATTTTAATTATAAATTTTAATTTTTTTTTTAAATTTATATTTAATAAAACTTTTTATTTTTATAATTGTTTTTTTTATTATAAATGAAAATTTTAATTCGTAAATCGAATATATTATTATTTTTTATAAATATAATATTAATTTAATAATTACGTACGATATTAAACTAAATTCGAATTAGTATCGTTTACGTTAAAATTAAAATTATATTTTTTAATTTTTGTACGTTTATTAAATTTTTATTTCAAAGAAATTAATTTATAAAAAAAAAAACGTTTTTTTAAATAATTAAATTAAATTAATTTTTATTATTAAAAAAATTACTAATATAAATATAATATTAATTTAGTAGTCACGTGTGGCACTAGGCCAGATTCAGACTAGCGCTGTTTACGCTAAAGTTGAAATTATATTTTTTAATTTTTACGCGTTTATTAAATTTATAATTAATAATTAATTAATAATTTATTTAATTTATTTATTTATTTCGTTTTAATTTATTATTAATAATAAATATTTTTAATAATATTAATACTTTTAAAAATAAAATTTATAACGATAAATAATTTATTTTATTAAAATTTTATAAAATATAAAAAAATTATTCGTATAATTTTAATTTTTAAATTATATATAATAATAATAAAAATAAATATAAAAATTTCGATTTTTATTATTTTCGATTTTATTATAAAACAATTAAAATTAAATTTAATTTTTATAATTATTTATATCGATTTTTGTTTTTTATAAATATATAATTAAATTCAATATTATTAAAAAAAAAAAAATTTATAATCGATATTATAATCGTTAAATAATTATATAAACGTAAATTTTTTTTAAATTTTTAATAAATTATTAAAAATAATTATTAAAAAAATAATATTAAAAAAAATGTTAAAAAAAAAAATATAATTATTATTTTTAAAAACGAGATTTTTAATTAATTTAAAAATTATAAATATTAAATTTAATTTAATTAATTAAATATTATAATATATAATAACGATTAATTTACGATTAAATTTTTTATTTAAAATTTAATTATATAATTTTATATTAAAAATATAATTAATATTTTTTTTATTTATAATTTACGAATTAAAAAAAATGATTTTTTTTTAAAAAAAAATTATTAATATCGATTTAATTAAATAATTTTAATTATAATTTTTATTATTTTTAATAATAATTATTTTAATATTTATTATTTAATTTTACGTTTATATTATTTAATTATATAAATAAATAAATATTTTTTTTAAAAAAAAAATAAAAAAAAATTATTAATATTAAATTAAAATTTTAATATTTTATAAATATTTTAAACGTATTAATAATACGAATTATTTTAATTATATAAAAACGCGATTTTAAAATAATAAATTATATATATAATAAAAAAAAATAAAAAATATTAAAATTATATATTAAAATTATTTATTAATTATTTATAAAAATAATTTTTATTTTTTATTTTTTAATATTTATTAATTATTTTTTATTATTTTAATAATTTATTTACGAATTATATTTTATTTTAAAGTTTTTTATTTAATATATTATATTTTTTTTATTTATTTAAAAATATAAAATTTATTTTATATATTCGTAATATTAATTTTTATAAATATTTAAATTTTTTTAATAATATTTATATCGAGTAAATTTTTAAAAATTTTTAATATTTTAATATTTTTATTTTTAAATAATTAATATAAAAAAATAAAATTAAAAATATTAAAAATATTCGAATTATAAAAACGTTAAAAATTTATTTTACGTATATAAAAAATAAAAAAAAATTCGAGTATTTTATATTTATATTATATAAAATTAATAGTTTTTTTTTATATAATTATTATATAACTTTTAATAAAAATTTCGAGTAATATTAATTTATTAAATTTTTTTTTATATATTATTTATTTCGTAATATTTTTAACGATTTTAATATTTTATTTAATATATATAATTAATATTTATAAATTATTATATATTATTTTTTAAAATAAATATAATAAAAATTTATAAAATCGTAAAAAAAAAAATTTTTAAAATATAATTTATAAATAATTAATATATTATATTTTAATATAATTAATATTATATTTTTTATTGATTTTTTATAAAATATAATATTTATTATAATATTTTTTAATTAAAATAAAAATTTTATTTAAAAATATTTTTTTTTTAATTATTTAATATTTAATATAATTTTAAATTATATAATTTTTTAAATATTAATAAAAATTTTTTTTTTATAAATTTTATTTAATAAAATTCGATTTTTCATATAATATAATAAATTATTATTTTCGAAAAATAAAATTCGAGTTTTTTAATAATTTTAAATTAAAATTTTTTATAATATTTACGATTTTAATTAATAATATTATTTAATTATTTTATATTTAATTTTATAAAAACTCGATATTTTTTTATTTTTAATATAATAATATATTAAAAAAATAATATATATAATAAAAAATAATTTATTTTATAAAATTATAATATAAAAATTAAACTCGATAAATTATATTAAATTAAATTAAATTGTATTATTTGATTTCGAGTTTTTTTACGTAATCAAATATCGTTCTTTGAAAATTTTTTACGTTTTTATAAAATTAAAAAAATTTTATAAAGTTCTTTTTTTTATTTTATTTAAAATTTGAAATAATTATAAATTCGTAATTATATTTTTCGTTTTTTTATAAAAATAAAAAATATTTCGCGTATATAATTTATATTATAAAAAAAAATTTAAAAAATATTATTTTAATTTTTTTTTTAATAATTTTAATATTAATATAATAATAAAACGTATAAAATTTATCGACGTTAAATATATTTAATATTTATATAATATAATTAAATTTAATATATTTAAAAAATAAAAATATCGATTTTATAAATTAATATAATATTTTAATAAAATTTTATATTAATTTATAAAAACGAATATCGATTAAATAAATTATTTATAATTTCGATTTTATTAATATTATTTAAATAATAATTAAAAATTTTTTAATAAAATATAAAATTATATAAAATATATTATTAATAAAATTAAAATAATTATAATATTAATAATAAATAATATTATTATATATTAAAATTGTTTTTTTCGAAATTAATTTAAAAATAATACGCTAATAAAATAAATAATAAAAATTAATTTAATTATTTAAAAATCGAAAATTATTTTATAATATTAAAATCGTTTTATAAAAAAAAAAATTAATTCGTTATTAAATTTTTTATTTTATTAAATTTTAAAATAAATATTTACGAAATATAATTAATTTATAAATTTAATAATAAAATATTTCATATAAATATATTTATAATTTTTTTAATATATTTTAAAATTTTAAAATCGAAATATTTTTTATATTACGATTTTTATTAATTTTTTATATTTTGAAAACGATAAAATCGTATTTTTAAAATTTTATTAATTATTTCGATTAAATTTTTTATTTTAATTAATATTTTATTTAAAATAAAATCGAATAAATTTTTTTAAAGTTTTTAATATATTTTTTTTTTTAAAATAAATTTTTTAATATATTCGATAATCGATTTTTATTTTTTTTAAATTTTAATATTAAAAACATTCGTTAATAAATTTTATAATATTTTTTAATATTTATATAATTAATTTAAATCGCTAATTTTTATAGTATTTATATCGAGAAATAAATTATATTTTTTAAAAACAACGATTTTATTAATTTTTATATTTTTATTTTCAATTTTTTTATTAATATTTATTATATTTAATTTAAATATTTTTAATCGATTTTATTTTATTTTAATAAAAATATTAAAAGTTAATAAAAATCGTAAAATATTAAATTAATTATTATATAATTTATTATAATAATCGATATAATTTATATACGAATTTGAAAAAAAATTTTAATTTTTTTTAAAACATTAAACTCGTTATTATTAATCGTTATAATTTTTAATTTTTAAAAATAATTAAATTAATAATAAAAAATTAATTTTATCGAGTTTTTAAACGATAAATATTATTCGATTTTAAATTGTTTTATAAAGCGAAATAATTTACTTGTATTATTTTTAATATTTTTTTTAAATTTATATTTTATATAATTTTTAACGTTAATTTTAACGATTAATTTTGTATTTTTAAATATTAAAAATTTTATTATTAAAACGTTTATTAATATATTATTTACAATTTTAATTAATTAAATTATTATTAAATATATTTTATAATTTAATTTTCGAATTATTTTTATTTTTATTTTTTATATTTATTTTATTATTTTAAAAATTTTATTAACGTTTAATCGAAATAAAATTAATTCGATTAAAATAAAATTTTATATTAATAATTACGAAATTAAAATTAAATAAATAATTTAATATTTTTTTATATAAAAAAAGTTTTTATTAATTTTTTAAAATTTTTTATCATTTTTTAATTAAAAAATTTAAAAAATTAAAATATTAAATTTATATTTTTTTATTAAAAAAATTTAAAAAAAATTTAATCAAATATTATTAAATTTAAATAAAAAAATTAATAAAATATTTATTTTATATTTATAATAAAACTCGTAAAATATTTTATAATTGAAAACGAATTTATTATTTTTATTTAAAATTAAATTAAAAGAATTAAATAATAAACAATATTATTTAATTTATCGTTTAATAAAAACGATAAAATATATTATTTTTATACGTTAAAAATAAATAAATTTTTTTAAATTTAATAAAATTTATATTAAAAATTAAAAATTTACGAATATTAAAATCGTCGTTATTAAATATTATACGCTATTTTATAAAAATAAAACGTATAATAAAATTAAATTATTATAATTATTAAAAATAAAAATATTATATAAAAAAAATTAAAATAAATAAATTATAAATAAATAAAATAAATATAATAAATTTAAAAATAAAATTTTTCGATCGATTAAAATTATATAAATTTTTTTAAATTGATTATTTTTTAAAATAATTTTAAAATTTTAATACGCGAATTTCATATTTTTAAATAAATTTAATTATATTTTTAAATAATTTAATTTTATATTATTAATTTTATATATTATTATAATTTTTTTATTTAATTAAATATTTAAAATTATTTTTATTATTATATTAAATATATTTTTTATTGACGATTTTTTTAAGTTTTTAAAATTTTTAATCGTTATTATATTCGTCGTTTAAATCGATATCGAATAATTTTTATAATATTTAATTTTAATTTATTATACGAATTTTTATTTTTTAATAAAAAAATAATTATAATTTATATATAAAACGATTAATACGTTTTTTAATAAAAAAAAATCAATTTATTATTTTATTAATTTTAAATTTAAATAATTTAAAAAATTATAATATATATTAAATCGTTAATATTTATTATAAATAGTTTATATTTAAAATTATATTGTTATTTAGCGAATATTATAATAAAATTAATAATTAATTATACGTTTTATTAATAAAATTTTAAATAATTTTAAAAATATTAAAAAAATTTAATTTATACAAAAATAATAAAATTATATTTATTTTATAATTTTATTTAAATTAAAAATAATATTATTCGATATTTTTTAATTATAAAATATAAATATTATAATTAAAATTTTAATTTAATTTTCGATTATATATATAATATATTTTAAAATAAATAGTTTTTTTTTAAAGAATTTATAAAATATTAATATTAAATAATTAAAAAAATCGAAATTTTTAATTTTTTATAAAACGATTATTTTTACGATTAAAAAATTAAAAATAAAATTAATTATAATTATTACGAATATTAATAAATTTTAATTTAATCGAAAATTCGATAATAATAAAATCGATTTATTTTATTTTATTAAATAAATTTTTATTTAAAAATTCAATTTTTAAATATTTTAAATATTTTTTAAACGATTTTTAAATTAAAAATTATTTTTTAAAATTATTAAATTTTATTTTAATTTAATTATTTATTTAATATTTTATTTAAAATTTATTTTAAAATAATAATTAATTAATATTTATATAAAAAATTACGAATTATATGATTAATATATTCAAAAAATATAATATTTAAATATTTTTAAAATTAAAAGTTTTTATTTTTTTTATATATATTTTTTTTATTTTTTTTTAAATATTTATATAATTTATAATATGAATTTAATTTATTTTTTAAAGTAATTATCGATTTATAATTTAATTTCAATAATTAAATAATATAAAATTTTTATATATTATTATAATAAATATAATATTTTATTTAAATTAAATTAAATTTTTAATAACGAATAAATATTAAAATATACGATTTCGATGAATTTAAAAAAAAAATAAATTAATATTTAATATATTTATTAAATTATTATTAAAATTATAAATATTTATTTTTAAATTTTTTTTATTTTTATTTTTTATATTTTTATAATTTATTATTACGCGATTTTTAATGCGTTCAATAATATTAATTTTAAAATAATATATATATATATATTTTTTTTAACGACGATAATTCTCGAATTATAAAATGTTTTATAATTAATAATCGAAATATTTTATATTAAATTTATTATATTATTATTATTTAATTTTATCGCGTTTCGATAAAAGTTTTTATTTAAAATAAATAATTATAATATTTAATCAATATTATTTTTACATCGTTTTATATATAATATATTATTTTTTAATTATATATTTTATATACTCGTATTGAAATTTAATTTAAATATAATCGTATATAATTTACGTATTAATTTATATTAAAATAAATAATAAAATTTTCGCGTTTTAATAAAATTATATAATATATTTTTAAACGTAATATTATTTTTTATAAAAGTTTATTATTATTATTAGTATTATTATTATTATTATTATTATTATTATTATTATTATTATTATTATTATTATTATTATTATTATTATTATTATTATTATTATTATTATTATTATTATTATTATTATTATTATTATTATTATTAATTAAACGATTTAATTATTAGTTTTATAACGAATTAATTTATATTTTTTCGAAATTAAATACAAATTAAAAAAATTAAATATTTTTTTATAATATATAATTCGATTATTTTTTATTTTTTCGTTTTATTATTAATTATAAACTCGTTTTAATTTAATTATATAACGAGTTTTATATATTTTATATTTAATTTTTTTTATTTTTATTTTATTTTATTTTTATTATTACGATTATTATTTTTTAAATAATCGTATATTTTTTTTTAATTTATTATTTTTTTTTAATATTTTAAAATATTCGATTTTTTATTTAATCGATATAATACTCGTAAAAAGTTTTATATTTATAAACGTATTTATAGAAAAATAATTCTTTTTTTAAATTATTATTATAATAATTAAATATATTATTAATTAATAATTAATATTATATATTATTTATTTAATATCGTAAAATTATTTTTTAATTTTTAAAAATTAATAATTATATTAATAAATTTATATATTTTTAATATTTTTATAATATTATTTATTATTTTTCTATTTATAAAATTGATTCGTTAAATTAAAATAATATCGTATATTAAAAACACGATTCGATTTTTTTTAAATTTTAAATATATTAATCGTTTAATATTAAAAATTTTAAAAATAATTTTTAAACGATAAAATTTTTTATTATTAAAATTTTTATTATTTTTTATTATAAATAAAAAATTTTATATTTAAATAATATTTTTTTTTATTTTTTTTTATTAATTAAAAATATAACGAATTATTTTTTTATTATAAATTTTATTATTTTATAAATTTATTTTTATTTTTTCTAATAAATAAAATTAAAAATAAATTATATTAAATAATTTTTTATTTATTTTCAATTTTTTAAACGAATTTCGTATTATTTATTATTTAAAATTTTATCGTTATTAATTATACGTTAATATTTAATAAATATAATAATAATTTTAACGAGATTAAAAATATTTATAATATTTTTCTATTTAAAAAATTTGTTAATATTGAAAACTAAAAAAAATTTAATATAATTTTTTAATATTTTAATTATTTTTTTTTAAATTTTTTAAATTTTTAATTCAATTTATAATTATATATTTTTTACGTTTTTTAAAAAAAAAAAAAAATATAATTAATATATTATTTTATATATTACTTTTTTAATCGTTATAAAATAAAATTTAACGTTTTTAAATATTTTTTTTATTAATTGAATTATAAAAAAAAATTAATTATAAATTTATAAATTATTTTTATATAATATATATTTATTTTATTGTAAATTTCAAATAATTAAATATATTTATTATAATATTTAAATAAATACATTTTAAAAAAATTAAAAATTTTATATTTAAACGTATTATTGAGTTTATTATTATTTTTATAATTATTAATTTTATTATTATTAATTTTATTTATTTATTTAATATTATTTTTATTATTTTAATTTAATAAATTTTTTTTTAATCGTTTAAAATTTCGTAATTTTAATAAAATAAAATTATTTTTTAACGATTTTTATTCTTTTAAAAATATATTTTATATAATTTAAAAAAAAATTATTATAATTATAATATTCGATTTTTAACGTAAATTTTATTAAAATTTTAAATTATAATATAATAATAAATACTTTTTTATTTAATAACGAAATTAATACGAAAAAAATTTATTTTATAATATATTTATTTTTATTTTCAATTTATTACGTAATATTAAAATAGTTTTTAAATTTAATTATTTTATATAATAAAAACGTTTATTTAAAACGCGAATTTAAAATATTAATTTAAAAAAATTTTATTTTTAAATTGTTTATATTTTTATTTTTATTTTTTATTTTTTAAATTAAAAAAAATATATTTATTAAATATATTTTTATATATTTAATATAATATATTAATTATTATATATTTGTAAATATTAACGAATTAATAATTTTATACAAAATTTTTACGTTCGTAAATTTAATTTTTTTTTATAATTTTTTTTAATTTTTTAATTTTTATATTTAATAAATCGTCGATTTTAAAAATTTAATATTTTTAAAATTATATTTATTTTTTTATATTCTTATATATTCGAATTTTTTAAATATTAAAAAATATTAATTATTAAAATTTTTTATTTAAAAAAATAATATTTACGTTTTAATATCTATTTTATTAATTTATAATATAATTTATATATATCGTACGATTTTTCGTTTTTTTTTAATAAAAAAATAAAATCGAAAAATAATATTTTTAATAATTTTTAAAATCGTTAAATAATTCGATTAAAAATTTTTATAATTATATATATTAATTAAATTTTTTCGTCGTTTTAATATTAAATTATTTAAATTTTATTTAATTTTAAAAATATTAATATAATATATTACTTAGATTTTTTTATTATTATTTATAATTTTAATTATTTATTTTATTATTACGTTTTAATATATATTTTATTATATATTCGTTCGTTTTAACGATTATAATATCGTTTAAATTTATATTTAAAATACTTTTTAAAAAATATAAATTTTATTAAAAATTTAATTGTTTTAATAATATTTTTTTATAATATTTTAATAAAAATTATTATATTATTACGATTTTTTTACGAAATATTAATTATTTTTTAATATATTATATAATATTTAATCGATAAAATTATATAATTTATTAATATTACAAAAAAATATATTTTAATAAATACTAATATTCGTATTTAATAATTTGTTAATTTTTTTTTTTAAAATTTTTATTATTATAATTAATTATTTCGTTTATTTTTATTTTTTTCAATTTTTAAAAAAATAATATTTATATCGATTAAATATTCGTTCGAATAATCGAATAATAATATTTTTTAAAAAAATTAAAATTATTACGTTTAATAATATTTCGATTTTATAAATTATATCGTTTTTCGATTTAATATTATTAAAAAACTGAATTTTTTTTTTTTTATAATTAATATATCGATTTAATTATTTTTATTTATTATATTATTTTAATTAAAAATTATTATTTTTATAATATTACGTAAAAATTCCATTTAATAAAATATAATATTATAAATATAAAAATTTAAAAAAAAATTTATTTTATAATATATTTTTTTTTTTTATTAATTATATATTTTTATTATA
>MU119978.1:0-10911 GCA_014904845.1 Acephala macrosclerotiorum | reverse complement strand
ATAAATATAATAATTTAAATATTTTTTTTATAATTTTTAATTATTAAAATATTAATATTATAAATTATAATTTATTTTATATTAAATTTATTATTAAAATTAAATATAATTTTTTAATTATTATTATTATTTTTATTTATTAATTTATAAACGTTTTAAATTTAATAAAATAATTAATATATATTTAAATATTATTTTTAAAAAATTTATAATTTTTATTTTATTTTTTAATTTATTATAATTATTTAATTTATAAAATTAAAATATAATATTATTTTTAAAATTTAATATATTATAAAAATTAATTAAAAAAAATTAAAATTTAAACGAAATTTAAACGAGTTTTTTTAATTTTTTAATTTTTTTAATTTTTTAAAATAATTTTATATATAATTTTAAATAAAAATATTAAATTAAATTTTTTAATAAAAATAATTATAAAATTAAATTTTTATTTGTTTTTTTAATATATTAAAAAGTGTAAAACGTCGTTAAAATTTTAATAAATTAATAAATTAATAAAAATTTTATATTAAAATTTTATATTAAAAAAACATTTTTTAAAATTCTCGTTTTTTATATTAAATTATTACGATTAATTTAAATTACTTTATTTAATATATAATTTCAAAAGAATATTTTTTAAAATTTTCGTTTTTTATATTAAATTATTATAATTAATTTAATTAATTATATTTTTATTAAAATGAATTTTATTGAATAATAAAATTTTTTTAATAAATATAAATTCCAATTTATAATATTTCGTAATTTCAATTTAAATTACGTAATAATTATTAATTTAAATAAATTATAATTAAAAATATAAATAATTCAAATATAAATTTAATTTATAATTTAATTATAATTAATTTATTAAATTAATAAATAAATAAATAAATAAAATCGTAAAATATTCGAAATTTTAATATTTTTAAATTCGATTATATGATAATTTTAAATGTTTAAAATATTATAATTTTTCTTTTAAACTCGTTTGAATTAATTATTTTAATAAAAATTAAATCTAGTATTTTTTAAATTTATATTTTGCAAATTTTAATTTTATTTAAATTTTTAAATATTATTTAATATATTGAATATTATTTAATATATTAAATAAAATTTTTTATATAAAATAAATTATATTAAAAAAATATTTAAATATATTTTTAAATCGTAATATTTTATTTTTAAACTCGAAAATTAAAACGAGTTCTCGATTATTAATAAACGATATAAAAATAATTACGAAATTTAAAAATTTTTTATAAATAAAAATCGTTTTTATTTTATTATTTTATATTATATTAAATAATTAATTATATATTAATTAATTACTAATAATATTAGCGATTTATTAATAGTGCGTATTATATAATAATTATATATTTAAATTTTTAATATTTAATTAATAAATAAATTTCGATTTATAAAAATATTAAAATTTTCGATTTTTGAACGATTATAAATAATTACGAACAATATTTGTATAATTATATTTAATTAATTAAATTATTTAATTTTTAAATATTTTAATTTAAATTTTTATTTAATATCGAATAATATAATTATTCGCATATTAAATTAATATTTTTATACGCGTAAATTTTATTTAAATCGATCGATTTTACGATTAAATTTTAAATAATATTAATATTTTAATAATTAATCGAATAAAATACAATTATTAATTTACATTTAAATTTTAATAAAATATATTAAAATTTTTATAATTTTTAATTTTATAATTTAATATTTTAATATATATTTAATAAATTTATTTAAAAAATTTATAATAAATTAAATAAATATTATAAATTATAAATTAAAATAATTAATAATATTAATAATTGATTAAATTATTATTAATATACGTATTTTTTAATAAAACGATTAATAAAAGTTTTTTTTTTTAATAAATTTATATAAAATATCGTTTTAATCGCATTTAAAAAAAAATTTCAAATTTAAATAATTTATTAAAATATTATATTAATATTAATATAATTAGAAATATTTATTATTAATAATAAATTAAAAACGAAATAAATTAAATAATTCGTTAATTGATTATAAATTATAAATTTAATAAACGCGTAAAAATTAAAAAATATAATCTCAATTCTAGCGCAAGCGGCGCTAGTCCCGATCTGGCCTAGTGCCGCACGTGACTACTAAACTAATATTGTATTTACACTAGTAATTTTTTCTTTGTAATAAAAACTAGTTTAATTCAATTATTTAAAAGAATGTTTTTATTTTTTTTTTTTATTATAATTCGTTTATACGTAAAATTTATTAATATTTCAATATAAAAATTATATAATTAAATTTTAAAAATAATACTAGTAAATTAATATTGTTTTCAAAGTTCGTTAAAAATTATAAACGTCGAGATTGAAATAATTTTCTTTTTTTTGATTTTATAAATTAAATAATCACAAAATTCGAAATATAATATAAAAATTAATTTTTTTTTAATTTTTTTTTTAATAAATATTCTCTTTAATTCTTTGTATTGTTTTTATTAGTTTTTTTTTTTAATTTTTTTTTTATTCGAATTTTAAAATAGTTCATATTTAGAATTTTTTTTAAAATTTTATTAAATATTAATTTTATTATAATATTCGTTGAATTATTTTAATTGTTGATTTATTGAATTTTTTGTAATTTTTTACGTTTATACGATTAATAAAAAATTATAATATCGATTATAAAACTTTTTTTTTGATCGTTTTTAATTTGATTAAATACTCGTATAACGAATATAAATCTATATAAACGATTATTGAAATCTTAAAAAAATCGAATTATTAAATAATTATATTAATAATAAATTCGATTACGATTATTATATCGATTTTTTTTATTATATTATATATTTTAAAAATTAAAATACTTTTAATAACGCGTTTACTTTTAATAAAATTATAGTAAATAAAATTTCTTTTGATCTCGAATTCTTTTATCGTTTAATTAACGTTCATTTATTAAAATAATTTTATATTTAATTTGAAAATTAAAATTTTTATTGTTTGTAAATAAACTATTAATAAAAACGAAAAATTTTGTCGTAAATAAATCGAAAATAATATATTTGAATTTTCGATTTAAATTTTTGATTTATTATTTCAATTTTTTATTTAATATAATAATTTTTTTTTATTGAATTTTAATATTTAATAATAATAAATAAATCGAAAATTATTTTAAATTGATAAATTATAATAATATAAACTTTTTTAATTTTTTTTTTTTTAATATTTAATTTCAAAATTAAATAATTTAATATTTATTAATTTATTTTTTTTGTTTTAATTTTTTTATTATAATTGAATCGTATTTTCAAATTAAATTAAAATGTATTTATTGAAAATTAATAGTATTTTTAGTATTAAAATCTTTTTAAATTTAATTAAAAATGTAATTTTATTAAATTCGTTTTTCTCGAAAATAAAAAATTCTTTTTTTATTAATATAAACGTATTATCGATTTATATTTCAATAACGTTAAAAAATTTTTTAATAATCGTAATTAAAAAACAAAAATTATATATCGATATAATTATAAATAGTTTTTTTTTATAATATTTATAATACGTAATTTATTAGTATATTTTTATTTTTATAATTTTATATAAAAGTTTTAAAATAATTATAATTGTATTTAATAAATATAAATAATAAATTTCTTTCGATAAATATATTAATATAAATCGTTAAAAATTTGTTATAAATTGAATATAAATTTAAATAATATTACGAAATTATATTTTAATTTTTTTGTTTAAAAATTAAATTAAAAAAAATATTAAAACAATAATTAGTCGTTGATTAATTTTTTAAATTATTAAAAATTAAATAAAAAAATTTTTTTTTTTTTGTTATTATATTTTTGAATTACTAATTTCGATTTCTCGTAAAAAATATTAATAATTTTATTTTTAATTTCGTTGATTAATTTTGAATTGAAAATTCGAATTTTAATATATTTATTAAAATCGTATTAAACGAAATTAAAAATTCTTTTTATAATCAAATTATCGATTTTTTTTAAAACGTTTTAAATAATTATTTAAAAATTATAATTATATTTTTTTTTTTGTAATTTTAATAATAATTTTATATCGTTTTTTTTTTATTTGTTATAAAAACTATAAAAATCTTAATTTTTTAAATAATAATAAAAAATTAATCATTAAAATTTTTTTAATTTTTTTTTTCGTTTTTAATAAAATTATAATATTTATTTTATTTAAATTTTTTATTGCGTATATTTTTATTTTGTGATTTTTTTAAACGTTTTTAATTACGTTTTTTAATTAATTTTTCGTTTATTTTATTCGATTAAAAAAATCAAAAAAAAAAATTTTAATTAAAAAATAATAAATTTTTTTTAGAATTTTTTTGATTATTTTTTTAATTATTAGTTCGATTATAAATTTTTAGTATTTTTTTTTTTGTATAATAAAATTTAATAATCGTTAAACGAAAATTAATCGATTTATAAAATATATTAATCGTATATATTTTTCTATTAATTACTAATAATTTATATATTTTTTTTTATTTTATTTTTTAATATTAAACGCGTACTTTAAATAGAATTAATAAATTTAATATAAATTTCGTATTTGAATCGTTTCTCGTTATAAACGTATTATTAATTTAATATTAAACGTATAAACGATATATTTTTTTAATAATTATTCGAATTGTTTTAATTTTTTTAATAATTAATAATAATAATACGTTATTATTAATTATTTTAAAGTAAATTTTAAAGATTAATAATATAAATATAATATCGTTCGATTTTATCGAATTATTAATAATTTTAATTACTATTTATAAAATTATATTTTTATCGATTTATTTTTCGATTAATTCGTCGTAAATAATTTTATAAGTTTAATATAATAAAATATAGTATTTTTTTATTTTTTTTATATTATTATAAATTTTAATAAACATTTTTTTGATTTTAATCGCTATTGTTTTAACGTTTTATTGAAATTCTATAAACGAGAAATTCTTTTTAATATCGTAAACAATATAATTTAATAATTTTTAATATATATCGATCTAATATATACGTAGTATATTTTATACTATTTTCGTAGATATATTTTTTATAAATTTAATAATTTGAAATACTATAAACAAATTTATTATTTGTAAAACTAGTTTTTTATTTAAATATAAAACGTCGACAATAATCGAATAATTGAATTTGTAATTATTTTGTAAAATAAATTTGAATTTTTCAAATAATTGTTTATATATTTAATAAAATACTAAATATATTTAATATTTACATTATAATTAATTCGTTGAAAAATTCTTATAAAACGTTATATCGATAAATAATTAAAACGTTTATATAATTAATATAATTTTATATCGATAAAATAATTTTAAATTAAATTTTTCTTTGATTAATATAATAATATTTATAAGTAATTTTATTTTTTTATAATAAAAACGATTTTATTTCTTTGAATTAAAATATTTTTTAAATTGTCGAATTTTATATTTATAGTATTTATATTTTGAATATAGAATTAAAAAAATATATTTATAAAAATAATATAAAAAATAATAATATTTAATAAAATATTAATTCGAATAATTTTTTGTAATAAAGTAATATTTTTATTAAAACGAATTTTATAAATTTCAATCGTAGAAATATTTAATTAAATATTAATATCAAATTTTCATAATATTATAAATTGCGATTAATTAATAATCGATATAATTCTTTGAAAAATCTTTAAAAAATATCGATTTTCGAAAATAAAAAATAAATATTAATTCGATTTAAATAATTCGAATTATAATAATAAAATATTAAATATATATTTTTTGGTAATAATATAACGAGTAAATTAATTATTTAAAATAATTATTATTTACATATTATTGATTTTTTTATTTTCGTTTTCTATTTTTATATTTATTAATAATTAATCAATTTTTATTATTTGAATATTTTTCGATAAATTTTTTATTTTTTCGATTTTAGTAAAAAAAACTCTAATAATAAACTATTATAATATTTCGATTTATCGTATATTGAACTTATTATTAAAACTTTATATATATTTATTATTGTTTTTTTATTGTATATTTTATAGATTAATATTTCGATTTATTACAAATATAATTCTTTTTAAAATCTATGATTTTTATAATATTTACTTTGAAAATTTTCTCGATTTTAATATTTTTTTCGATTTTATTTTTAATCGCGTTTTTTTTTTTTTCGTTTTTTATACGTACGATCAATTTAATTTTAATTAAACTCGTTTTTTTTATTTTGAAAAATAAAATTCAAATTATATTATTATATTTCACGTAATCGTATTGTAGTATTTACTATTAATCGTAATTCAATATAAATACTTTTAAAAATATTAATAAGTTTATAAAAAACAAATTTGTACTTTTTAATATTTCGATAAATATTAATAATTTAATTTTATAAACTATATTTCGTTTAATATTTCAATAATAAATTAAATTAAATCTTTTGAAATTGATTGAAAAATAATTATAAATAATTCAATTTAAATTTTATTAAATTAATTGTAATAATTTTTATTAGAATTGTTTTTTTTTATAAAAATATATATAATTAATAATTTTTTTTTAATTTTGAAATAAATTTTTATTATTATTATTAACGTAATAAAATCAATTTCTTTTTTTACAAATTTATTAAAATAAAATATATTTATACATTTTATAAAACTAATAAAAAATGTTTTATTATATTAATTCGAAAATAATTTAATTTTATTATAATAATTATAAAAAATTAATAATTTACGATTAAAAATATTGTATAATTTTTTATTATACTTTTTATTATTAATATAAATCTTTATTAAATCTATAAATAATTTAATAAAAATACTTTGTAAATTATTATATATATTCGATTATTATTGAAAAAATTACTAATAAATAAATTCGTATTTATAAAAAAAATTGTAATAAAAAAAATATAAAACAAATTTGTATTTATAGAAAAAATCGTAATAAAAAAAATATAAAAAATAATCGTAAAAGTAATTATTATTATAAAAAAAAAATTCGTATTATTAATTAAAATCGTAAAAATAATTATATTTTAAATATTAATTACTAGTATTAAAATACTTTAATTTGTTAATTCAATTAATCGATTTTATCGAGAGAAAAAAAATTTATTTTTTAATTAATCGACAATTTTTTTTAGTATTTATTTATAAAAATTTTTTTATTAAAAAACTTTTTTCAAATTATCGATAATAAATTTTTTATTTTTTAATATTTAAATTTCGTAAATATATAAAAAATCTTAAAAACGATATATAAGATTTTTATATATTAAACGTAAAATTTATTATGTGTATTTTTTAAAGTTTTTTTAAAAGTATTTTTATAGATTATAATTCGAGTATTTTTTCTTTTTATATATTTCAAATCGATAAAAAATGTATTTATTTAATGTTTTTTTATTGAGATTTTTATCGTTTATAAAATTGAAAAAAAAAATTTATTTATTTTTATTATAAACGAATTTAATTTTAAATAAATTTATTATTTTAAAAAATAATTATATAATAAATAATAAAAAGATTGAAAATTTTAATTCGAATTCAAATAATAAACAAAATCGTAAAACTTTTTTATTAATTTCATTTTTAATATAATTTCGAGTAAATTAATATAAACTTGAAATTATTTTCGCGTTTTTTATTCGTTTTTCGTAAAAGTTATTATTTTGCGTAGTAAACGTAGACTTAAAAAGTAAATACAAATTTAAAATCGTTTTTACGTTATTTTTTTTAAGTTTTTAATAATTTCAATATTTTTAACGCGTTTTTATAAGAAAATTCTTATAAATTCTCGTTTTTTCAAAAGTATATTAATTATTTTAAATGCGTTTTATAATAAACTTAATAAAAATTTTGTTTTATTATAATTAATTTTTTTTAAATAAATTTTTATTATTTTGTAATTGATTAAATAATTACTAATTAATATAAGTATTACTAAAAATATTTATTACTAATAATAAATCAAAAACGAAATAAATAAATAAATTAAATAATTCGTTGATTAATTGTAAATTATAAATTTAATAAACGCGCAAAAATTGAAAAATATAATCTCAACTCTAGCGCAAGCGGCGCTAGTCCCGATCTGGCCTAGTGTCGCACGTGATTACTAAACTAATATTGTATTTACAATTAAAATTATATTATAAAAACAAATATAAAAATTTATTTAACGATTAAAATATATAATTTAATAATATTATTTTTAATTTAATTTATAAAAAAATAAATATTATATTAATAAATATTTTATTCGATCGTAATATAATTATTTTTATCGTAAAAAAAAATTTAAATTTAAATTAAAATATTTTTTATTTTTTATTTTTTATTAATAAAATTTCGATTATTATTATTATTATTATTATTATTATTATTATTATAATCGTAATCGAAAATATAATATTTATTATTATTATTATTTATTATATTTCGTATTTAAATTTAAAAAATAAAATAATAAACGAAAAATTATTAAAATCGTATTTCGAAATAAATATAAAATTTTAAAACGAATAAATTAATATTATTATTATTTATAAAAAAATAATATATATAATAAAAAATAATTGTTTTTATAAAATTATAATATAAAAATTATATTAAATCGAATTAAATCGTATTAATTAATCGTTAATTTTTAATTTTTATATAATATTAATTTAATTTTAATTTCGATTTTTTTTTAAAATTTAAAATTTAATAAAATAATTAATATATAATATTTCGTATATATAATCGAATAAAATAAAATAAAATATTTAATAATTTACAATTAAAAATATATTAAAAATATATATATTGTAATAGAGTTATATGCTCTCTCTTCAAAAATCGTTGTAAATAGCTAGTTTCGAGGGCAGTACTGGTCACGTGGCTTCTAGTACATAAAAAGCTTTCGTTTACCATAGACTAATCAACAACTCTTTCTACTTCTACTCTGATTGATTGATTGATTGATTTACGGATTACGGATTACTTCGAATAAGTCTAGTCCACTGGCTAAGACGAACTGACCTACGGTTGGGCCTTTTTTTGCTTTGTACTCTATTGCTTTTCTACAATATATAATTGAAAATTTTAATATTTTTTATTTAAAAAAATTAATATTTTAAATTTATATATTTTAAATATTTTAAACGATTTTAAATATTTTAAATATAAAATTTATTATTTTAATTTAAATTAATTTAATAAATTTAATAATAATTTTTAATAGATTTAATTATATTTAAAAAAATTAAATTTATTAATATTAATTAATATATAAATTAATAATTGAATTATTTTTAATTTAAATTATAAAACTTTTATTATTTATATTATATTTTATATAAATTTTATTAATTATTATAATTATATATTTTATTTAATATATAATTTCAAAGAAAAAATTTTTAAAATTTTATTTTAAAATTATATAATTAAAATAAAATAAAATTATAATAATTTATATCGAATATTAATTTTTTATTTATTATTTTTATATTAATTATTTTTTTATTTAATTAATAATATTTATATTTTTAATTATTTAATTAAATTAAAATATAAAAAAATTTAATAAAATTTAATATTTTTTGTATTTTTTATTTAAAATTTTAAAAAAAAAATTTTTTATTAAATTTTTTTTTATTTGTATTATTAATTTAAAATTTAATTTTAATTATTTTTTTTTTATATTTATAATTTTTAATTTTTTTTTTAAAATAAAAAAATAAAAAAATTTGTTTTTTTTATAATTATTAATTTAATAATATAAATATAATTGTATATTTTTGATTTTTATTATTATTAATATAAAATCGATTTTTTTTCATTTAAAATTTTAATTTTATATTCGATTTTATAATTTAAAAAATATAATTTAATTTATAAAAATTTATATATATATTACGTATATATATTATATTTAAATTTCGAGTAATATTTTTTCAAATTATTATATTTTAATTTTAAAATTATAATATAATTTATTATTGATTTTTTTTTAAAAAAATCGATTTATAAAAATTCGTAAATAATTTTTATATTTTTATAAAATTTCAATTTTATTTTTTTATTTTTCGTAATACGTTTTATATTTTTATTAATTCGTAATTATTTTCGCATTTATTTTTATATAATTAAAATTATAATAATATTTGTTTTCATTTTTTTATTTTAAATATTTTATTTTAAAATAATATTTATTAAAAAATTTATTAATATATTTTCGATTTTTATTATTTTTATATATTTATTTAATATTATATTTATTTTCAATAAAAATATAATATATAATAAAATAATTTTTTCGTATTATTTTTTTAATTATTCGTAAATTTATATCGATTAAAATAATTTTAAAAAAATTTTATATAAAAAATTTTTATTTAATTTTTTTTAATTGTTTTTTTCGAATATAATTTTAATAATATATTTAATTTTAATTTATCGTTTTTTCGTTTTTTTTTAAAATAATTTTTATATTAAATATTTTTAATTTGTATATAAATATTTTTATAAAAATTATTTTATATATTAATAATATCGTTTTTCGAATTATATTAAATTTTTTATTAAATTTTTTTATTTTTTTCGTTTTTAAAATTAAAATTTTTTTTATTAAATTTTTAATAATATAATCATTTTAATAATTATATGTATTTATTATTTTAAATAAATAAAATTAATTAAAAAATTATATTTTTTAAATATAAAAAATTTTTTTAATTTATTATTAATATTAAATTTACTCGAATTTATTTAATAAATTTATAATCGATTTAATATATTATATAAATTTTTTTTTTTT
>MU119977.1:0-10922 GCA_014904845.1 Acephala macrosclerotiorum | reverse complement strand
ATAAATAAAAATATAAAAAAAATTTTATTTAAAAAATTTTTATTAATATATAAAATATATTATAATTTGTTTTTATAATTTAATAAAATATTATTTAAAATTTAATATAATATATAAATAAAATTAATAATATATATTTTTAAAAAATAATTTTAATTAAAAAAATTAAAATTATTTTTTTATATTATATTTTAAATATTATAATTATTTAATTTATAAAATTAAAATATAATATTATTTTTAATATATAATATTTAATTTTTTATTAATTTTTTATTTAATTTTATATATAATTTTAATATAATTAAATAATAAAATTTAATATATTATAAATATTAATTAAAAATAAATAAAATTTAAACGAGATTTAAACGAGTATTTTAATTTTTTTTAATAAAAATAATTATAAAATTAAATTTTATTTGTTTTTTTAATATATTAAAAAACGTGAAACGTCGTTAAAATTTTAATATTTTTATAAAAAAATAAATTAATTTTAATTTTAATTTATAAAAATTATAATATTATTTATTTTTTAAATATTTTCGTAATATTAATATTTAAAACGATTTTTAAATCGATAAATAATACGAAAAAAAAAAAACTTTTTTAATTTTTTAATAAAATTGTTTATTTAAATTAAAAATTTTAATACGAATATTTATTGAGTTTTTTAAATTTAAATAATACGTAAAATCGAAAATTAAAATTCAATATAAATTTTTTTAATAATTATATAAATTTTTTATTAAATTTTTTTTTATAAATAATTCGAATAAAATACAAAATAATAAATTATTTTTTATATTATAATATTTAAATATTTTTATCGAATTTTTAAATTTTTTAAATTGTTAATTTTATTATATTAAATTTTTTTTTATATTTATATACGATAATTATTTTCTCGTATATTTTATTATAATTATAAATAAAAATTTTTATTAATTTATAATCGATTTTTTTAAAAATTCATTTTTTAATATATATTAAATTTTTTTTTATAAATTCGTATTTTTAATATTATTTATTTAATTTATTTCGTTTAATTAATTTTTTAAATATTTTATCGAATAAATTTATATATATTTTTATTATTAAAATTTTCTTTATAAATTAATCAATAATTTTATATAAAATTTTTATATTTATTCGATAATATTTTTAATTTTATTTATAAAAAATTTTTTTTAAAACGTTATAAAATTTTTTTTTAAAATAATTTTCAATATTATATTTTAATATAAATTAAATTAATATATTATAAAAATTGTATTTTTTTAATTTTTAAATTTTTTTTATAATTTTCGTATATATCGTCGTATTATTTTAAAAAAAAATTTATAATTTTAATATAAATATATATTTTTTAAAATTTTATATTTTTAAAAAAAAAAATTATTATTTATAAAATTTTCTTTAAAAAAATTAATAATATAATTAAAATAAAATAAATTTTTATTAAAAAAAAAAATTTTAATACGAATAATTTATTAATTTTAATTTTTAAATTAAAAATTAATTTAATAATTTAAAAATACGAATTTTCGAATTATTATATTCAAATAAAATTTATTTTAAAAATTAATTTTTATTTATATTATTTTCTCGTAAAAAAAAATTTATTTTAATTTTTATTCGAAATTTTATTTATTTATTTATTTTAATAAAATATATTTTTTAAATAAAAAATTTTTTAATTGATTTTTTTCGATTGAAATTTTTTATTTTAATTTTTTTTATATTATTTTTTAAAATTCGAAATTTATTTTATTTTTATTATTTTAATTTAAAAATATTTATAAACGATTTACGAATTACAATTTTTAAAAAAATTAAAATTAAAATATAAAATAATAAAATAATTTCGTTTTTTAACGTTATAATATTTTTTTTTTTCATATTAAAACTTTTTTTTTATATTTTAATTTTCGTTAAAAATAAAACTAATTATTATAAATAATCGTCGCGAGTTTTTTTTTTTTTTTTTATATTCGTTTTAATATTAATTATTTCGAGTAATTTAATACGAAATTTTGATAAATTAATATTTTTTTATAATTTCGTAATATCGTAATTAAATTATTTAATTTCGAATAATACAATTAAAATAAAAAATTTTATTAATCAATTTTTAATATTCTATTTTTAATAATTTAAATTTCTTTTAAATAATAATAAAAAATAAAATATATAAATCGTATATATATAATTTTTAATGAAATTTATTAAAACAATTTATTTTTTAACGTTATTTTATTAATATAAAAATAAAATAAAATAAAAAATAAAAAATTTAATCGTAAATTAATTCGTTTTAATTAATAAATTAAATTTATTCGAAATAATTTATAATTCGTAAATTAATTAATTAAAATAAAAATAAAAAAATTATTAATTAATTTATAATAAATGAAAATTTATTATATATTAAAAAATACGTAATTAATATTATTTTCGAAATTAATTATTTATAAATTTTTTTTAAAAAAAATATATATAATTTTATTATATTAATTTAAATTAAACGTTTTAAATAAAAAATTTATTATTTTAATTTAAATTAAATTAATAATTTTAATAATAATATTTTAATCGATTTAATTATATTTAAAAAAATTAAAATATAATTATTAATTTATATATATTAATATATTTAAATATTGTATTAAAATATAAAAATATTAAAAATATTAAAATAAATATTATTTTATATATATATTTTTATAATTTTATAATTTAATATATAATAAATTAATATTAAATTAAATAATAAAATTTTTAAAAATTATATTTATAAAAATAATAATAAATTTATTTATTACTTTATAAATAAATTAATTAATAAATGAGTTTTTTTTTATTCGATATATATTTTATTTCGTAAATTTTATAAAAACGTTTTTATAAAAAATTATACAATTTTTAATTTTAATAATATATTTAATTTATTTTTATTTTAAATTTAAATTTTAAAATTAAAATAATTATTAAAATAAAATTTTAAATTTTATTAAATAATAATAATTAATAAATTAATAAATTTTTTAATATTTAAAATAAAAACGTATTATAAAAAATTATATTATTAAAAAAAAAAATTTTTTAAAAAAAAAATTATATTAAATTATTATAATCGATAAAATTAATTTAAATTATTATAATCGATTAAATTAATTTAAATTATTTTATTTAATATATAATTTTTAAAAAAAAAATTAATATTTTAAATAAAATTTTATATTAAATTATTTTTAAAAAAAATTTATTTTTTATTAAAAAATAATTATTAATTATTTATTAAATATTTTTATTTTTTCGATCGTTAAATATAATTTATATTAAATATTATAATTAAATAATTATAATTATTTAACGATTTTAATTATAATATTTAATATAATATTATAAAAAAAAATTTATATATTAATATTTTAAATATTAAAAATTAATTATATATTACGAATTATATAATTCGTAGTAATATTTTTTAATTAAATTAAATTTTTTATTATTATTATAATTTTATTATTGAAATATAATATATAAATTATATATTTTTTTTAAATAAATTAAATTAATTATAATAATTTAATATAAAAAATAAAAATTTTAAATTTTTTATTTAAAACGTTAAAATAATAATAAAATATTAAATTTTTTTTAATAAATATAATTGTAATATTTATTTATAATTAATAAAATTAATTATAAAACGTTTAAATTAAAATTTTTTAATTTTTAATTTAAAATAAAATCAAATTATTAAAATCGAAAATTTTATAATTTTTCGTAAAAATTTTTTTACGAGATTTACGAAATAAAATATACGTCGAATAAAAAAATAAAAATCTATTCGTTAATTATTTAATATAACGTAAAATAAAATAAAAAACCGATTTTTACTTATAAAATTTTTTTAAATCTCGTAATTATTTTTATGTTATTTATTAATAATTTAAAACTTATTTCGATTTTCGAGTTTAAAAATAAAATTTTACGATTTAAAACTAAATTTTAATTTTTTTTAAATTTATTTTATTTTTTATAATAATTTTTATAAAATATATTAATTAAAATTTTCAAAATATAAAAATAAAAATTATTATATTTTAATTTTAACGTTTAATTAATTTAAAAAAAAAATTAAATTTTTAATTTTAATTTATTTAAATTAATAATTATACGTAATTTAAATTCAAATTACGAAATATTATAAATCGCGATTACGTTATTAATTAAAAAAATTTTTATCGTTCGATAAAATTTATATCAAAGAAATACAATTAATAATATTATAATATAAATTTAAAAAATCGTAAATCGTAAAAAAAAAATTTAAAAAGTTTTTTTTTAATAAATATAATTTTAATAATTATTTAAAATCATTTAAATTAATCGTAAAAATTTAATATAAAAAATGAAAATTTTAAAAAAAAATTTTTTAATATAAAATATTTATTAATTTATTCGATTTCAAAAAAACGTTTTTTAAACGAATTATTTTTTTCGTATTAACGAGAATTATTTCAATTTTAAATACTTATAAAACGTTTAAATTTAAATTATTAAATAAATTTAAAACAAATTTAAATTAATAATTATTCTCGATCGAATATAAAATAAACGTAATAAACGTAAAAATAAAAAAAATAAAAAATATATTTACGAAATACGAATCGTATTAAATATTATTTAATCGAAAAATAAAACGAAAATATATTTAATTCGTTTACGAATTAACGAACGAATTTTTTTTAATACGAGAAAAATATTTTATTTTATTAATTTATATAATAACGAATTAATAAAATCGTTTAAAATTTAAAATTTAATAGTATTTAATTAAATTTTAATTTATTTATAAGTTTTATATAATTTAAATTAATTAATATATTATAATTATAAACGTAATATAATCGTATATAAATTAAAATTTTAAAATTTTTATTAAATCGATTATAAAAATTAAAATTATTAAATATAATTTATTTAAATAAATACGTTAATATATTTTTATTTTTATTTTATTTTTAAAAAATTTATTTATATAATTATTTATAATTTATAAAAATAAAAAAATTTTTAATAAAAAATTTAAAAAAATAATAAAATGTATTTTTAAATAAAAATATAATTATCGAATATAAAAAAAACGCAAGAAATTATATATTATATTTATATAATTGTAAAAAATTAATTTTTTTATAAAATAATTTTTATTAATTTTAAAATTTTATTATAATTTTTAATTTTTATTCGAATTATTTATCGAAAATTATTATTATTATATTATATATTTTCGATTTTATATATTATAATAATAAATTGAAAAAATTAATATTTATTAAAAAATATTTAAAATTAATTTTTTTAAATAATACGAAAAATAAATAAAAATTTTAATTTTAATTATATATAATTTATTTATTGATTAAAAAAAATTATAATAATAATTCAAAAAATTATTGATTAAAATTATAAATTATAATTAATATTTATAAAAAAAATTTAAATTATAAAAATATTTTTAATAAGTTTTTTAATTTATAATTTTTTTTTAATAAAAAACAAAATAAAAATATATTTAAAAAAAATTAAATTTTTTAAATTATAATATAAAGTTCGCGAATTTAATTAATTTTTTTATTCGTTTAATTTAAATTTAATCAATAAATTTAATAATAATTAAAAAAAATTAAAAAAAATTATTTTATATATTGAAAAATAAAAAAAATTTATATAAAAAATTATAAAAATTATAAAATCGAATAAATTTATATAATTTTAAATATTATATAAAATAATTAAATTATACAATTACAAATATTATTATAATACGAAATTTAATTATTATTTATTAATATATAATTTTAATTTTAAAATAAAAAATTAATTATAAAATTTAAAAATAAAAAAATTAATTTTATAATTTTTAATTAAATAAATTATATATAATAATTCTAATTTTTATATTAATTCGAAATTACGAAATTATCGAATTTTTTAATAAATCAATTATATCGCTGAATTTAAATACTTCGATTAAATTTAAATAAAAACGCTTAGTATTAAAAGTATTAATATCACGTGCATAAGAAAAAAATTGACATTAGTCCTTAAGGCGGACGGCCAATTAACGTAAAAATCGTTCGAATTATTAATCTCGATCAAATTACCGTTTAGTTTTAAAACTTCGACGAAAGATCTGAAGTTCAAATGAGTCTCCCTCACGGCCAGAACGAGGCGCCTGTGCTCTTTCAACATGACATCTGCTGCTCGAGATATTAAATCACCCTAAAGAACCAGATTCCGAGTCGGTACTAGTTTCCGTAAATATTTTTGTGTAAAGCTATATTGTCCGAGGATTACCTACAAGACATGATCGCACGTGAGTCACTACATATCTCGGGCCTCAAGACCAGCAGGAGAAGGGAATGATTCTCCGAGGATGACTTAATCCGCATGTACAGCGGCCAAAGTCCCAATACTGCAGGGCAGAACGACCATTCCATCAGCCTGGAAAGAGCCGTTGGATATCGGGGCTGCCTGGTCATGGTTTGAGTGAATATGGTTAGTAAGAGCGGGGACGTTGGCCGGTATATAGTCTGTTTTGTACCGAATCGTAGCTTCTGCCTGACCCAGAATGCCCGATTCAGTAACGCCTTCCCATGAATCTCAAAGGGTCGAGGAGGATATCTCAGTAGTACCGGGACATCCAGGCCCTTCAAGACGAAGACAAAAGGAAATGTAGCTAGGCAAAGACGAGACTTACCCAATGACTGATGACAATATGTGTTTCCACGTCGAGGCGACGTAATACGGTAAGAAGTTTACTGCTAAGGAGATTGCTCCAGTTGCTCCTGTCATTCCAACTATGCGCTTCCTTTGTCCCACCCTGTGCTGGTTATCGTTGTTGCTTCAGGCATACCTTTGGTACACTCGGCATCGACTACCGAAGATACCATGGCAACTGTTCCTGTATCTCCGACTGGCCTTTGGAAAGCAGCAGGTTACGATTCTGTGGTGTTTCGATGTGACTTAGAGCGTTGGATGGCAGAGACGGGCTATTCCACTGGAGGAATGATGGAGCTTTCACGGTGAAGCATACACCATACTAACGTCTCTCTGGGTCTATATACGCCTGAGTCTGATATAACCGTTATTGTGTTCGTGACTCCCCACCCTGTCTGATCCCCGATCAAAACTTGTCCAACATAGAGGGAGAGAGGGGTATCAGCTGCGCTGAGCGGCGGCAACGTGTGACGGCTGTAACAGCAATCGGTCAAGCGCTAGAGCGGGGTTCCGGAGCTGCGCTTGGTCAGAAGACGTACCTGGGGATCGTGGGCGCGAGCAGACGTCCACGTCACAGCGAGTTTCCAATCTGGAGGGCTCAATATGAACTCCGGCTGCAAACGAACGAAAGGTCGTACGAAAAGCAAAAAGCAACGACGTCCATTTCATATGATCCTTTCGTTGAACTCGAAGCTGTACCAATAAAGCTGACAATTCTAGCGCTCAAACACAATAGATCTTGCACACAGACAGATAGGGACACAAGCCATACAAATGGAAGACCAGACTAGCCCAAAAGGAAGCCAATATCGAAGGAAACAGAATGAGACAGAGCTTCAAGATGCGTCTTCGATTTGCTCTGTGTCCACTCCGTCACGCTCCTTGGCATTTAAGATGACACTACCTTCAAGTCCATAAAGAACCTTCCCACCGCCTGGTATAACCATGTCGAACGTTTCCCTGATTCTTGCATACTGGTAATAGCCGCAGCGGGCAATTGGCTGAGTCTTCTGGATGTCAACCAGCCCATCGGTGAGGACATCTTCCGAAATATGAATCCCTATAACCAATCCAATAACGATATCAACTGTGCCCATGGGGGCATTTCCCGGAAGCCTGATAGTGGAGTGATACCTGCATTCAAATTTTATAGGGGACTCCTTCACCATGGAAGCCTTAACAATAGTTGCCTTTTCCTTCTGAAGGTTTGCTCGTTGGAACTCGTCGACTCCGAAGGCTGTTTGCTCGGCGGTGATATTGACAGCATCTCGTAACGGGTATGTTGCCATATTCCATACAAACTCTCCGCAAGTCTCGACATTGATCGTAGTGTCCTTGCGAACGCCCTTGTCTGTTTGATTTGCAGCAAACATGACCTGAATATTGAAAGAGTGTAGTCAGTATTTTTCCTTCGTGCCGCTCAACCGTAAATAACGTCAGGACGTCAAGGCATGCTACCTGCTAGGCCTATGTCCATGGCTCACAGCACTAACGACAAAGAGGGAGCATAAGGTTGCTTCGAAAACTTACATAAGGCGGGTCAAAAGTTAAGTTGTTGAACTGCGAATATGGTGCTAGATTGTCGTTGCCATCTGCTGACCTGGTTGAGATCCACTTAAATGAGATCAGAAGGCGTCCAACACACCAAAGAAGCGAAAACGACACAAACGGCATCCTATTTGACGATACCTGGGGCAGGTGCTGACCAGACAAGATGCAAGGAGAAGAGCGACGAGATTATCACACTTACGCCGATGGGTCTTGGCACAACACATGCCTAGTGCTACCAGTCAGCGTGTGTAGCTTCTCAAGGCACGACATGATGGCATCATTCCAAGGGATTTGGGGATCTGAAGCTTACTACCTTGAATGGATCTTTCGGGAGACCATGAAATGTCACCCCTGGCTGGTAAAACATGTTGGTGCTGCACCTGATGATGAGTCGTGATTGAGCTGATTCTACTCTGCCGATGTCTCTCTTCGGAGTCTCTGGACGTCTCCTAGTCACTTGGCAGGATTTTGTGGGGCCAAGAAGGCTTAATTCAATTGAAATTGTTGTACGTTTGAAGTTTGCAGTTGGAGTTTGGAGTTGGAGATGATTTAGGGATGGGACTAGTAGATACTAAGATACAAGGTACCTAGGTCGTCGCTAGAGCGCTAAGTGGCTAGTGTATTTCGGTGCCGATGGTGATACAAGCTATTCTCGTAGCTCATGACTCGAGTTATTCAGCCGGGAATAACCTTATGCTTATGCTTATGCTATAGCTATAGCTATGACTGCGACGTGTCTGGCATGAGCCGAGCATTTTCCAGAGTTGATTCGACTTTTTTCGAAGTCCGGCTACGGATTTGTACAATACTCTACTCTTCATGCCCACCCTTATCGGTGCGATACGTACGGGGCTACGCAGTATCAACTGAACTAGCACTGAGCGATGTGATTGCAAGGTCCTTCACCGTAAGCCTGATTCTTGGTTCTCTAAGAGGGGATTTTCCCCTGAAGGACATTGCCATTGCCATGCATCGGAAACCGCATGTCCCCCGCACTTGGGCGAATAGGGACACAGCCCCCACCGTTTTCAGGACGGTGACTTGGGTCGACATCCTCAGCGGACGAGATTCTCCTGAAAAACTAAAAGGCTTCTGCAGTCCATTTATTTATTTATTGCTTGCACTCTTGATCTCTCCATCCCCCAGCAATGCCAGCAGGAAAGTCTCCGATTGATACCTCCCCAGAATTCTACTGAAAAGTACATGAATACTACAACATCCGCTATTTTCTCGGCCTTGCTTACTTTCAATCTCTCAAAATCAGTTCTGCTCAGCATAGCACCATCTCTGCTCAAAGACCAATACTCAAAGACCAACCATCCCAAGGCGTCTCTACCGAATTGACATACTACCGCCCATGACTCAATTCACCGAAATTGTCACTCAGACTAGCCAAAAAATTCGATTATCCCTATTGAATTCTGTTGCTGAGCATCTCTATCTACGATCTCTCAAACTACAGTATCTCAGACACCGTCACATCCTCCCTCTAAAACGAATGGAACGAGATTCTTCTTTCTGGATCTAGAGTCCTTATTTTGAAGAACTTTAAAACCGAGCTGTCTCTGATCAAACAAGTCAACACCGTATTCGACGAAATCATTTCCTTGGAAGCCCCCAACTCCAAAGGGGACCACTTCGCAGCCGCAGGCAAAAACTCCAGAATCTGGAACTCTTTTCAGAAACACGCCATCCGAGACTCTCAATCCTTCATCAAGTACTCCTCCAATCCATGGCTAACCCTAGTATGCGAGTCCTGGCTCGGTCCCGCCTACCGGGTCACAACCTAAGTTAACATCACCAAGCCAGGTGGAACTCTTCAGTCAGTCTACCGAGAGTAGCATCTGGGTTTCCAAACAATCGAGCAATGCGCTAGATTCCCAAAGCCGATGCAGTTGGCAAGTCAGTTGCTCACCCTATAAGGCGCGGTAGCACATTCGAAGTGCCGTGCCCCTCGAGAGTGGTCCAACAAGATTCTTACCCTTCTCGCAGCTTTTCGAGGAGGGATTCATGGCATGGCTCCTGCCGGAGTTCAAGGCCTATTTCGACCTACATTGGGTCAGTCTCCCCACCTCTCCGGGAGACGCCGTATTCTTCAACCTCGCGCTCTCTTTCATGCCGCTGGTGAGAATTTGAGCTCTTTAGACCGAAGTACCAATCTTCTACAAACCAGCGGTGCATTTGGAAGCCGATAGAGATGATTGATAATCTGGAAATAATTGAAAAGTGCTGGGATGAGTTAAAGTAGATCAATAGAGGGGGTGGGAAGAGGAGGAAGGTAGATGCTTGTATAAAAGATATCGCTGCAGGATATCCGTTTCCTACGAACTTAGACCCGAGACTACCCGCGCCAGGAGGAATGGCTCTTTGTAATGAGGCGGATGTACTTTTTAAAGCGTTAAAAGTAGTAAAACGTGTAGAATAATAATTAATATAAAATAAGTTTAATTCATTTTTTTATTTAAATATTAATAATCGATTTTATTATTATTATTATTATTATTATTATTATTATTATTATTATTATTATTATTATTATTATTATTATTATTATTATTATTATTATTATTATTATT
>MU119976.1:0-10938 GCA_014904845.1 Acephala macrosclerotiorum | reverse complement strand
TTTTTTTTACTTAATATAATTTTTTTCGTTTTTATCGAGTCTTTTAAAAACGATTAAATTATTAATACTAATTATATTAATTACGTTATTGTAAATTAATTTTCGATTTAATAATTTCGAATTATACAAAAATATAAAAAAACAAATTAAATTCGAAAAAATTAAAACCGTTTTTATCTCGATTTTAAATTCAAATAATAAATTAATAATACTTATTTTTACTAATATTAAATAATATTTATTTATAAAATTATATAATCTTATTTTAATTTCTCAATTTTTTAAAAATAAAAAATTTCGTTTATAATTTTACGAAAATTCAATTTCGTAAATAATTAATAAATATAAAATTAATATTATTATACGAAATAATTTTTAATTTTTCGATCGAATTAAATAATTCTCTTTATATCGCCTTATAATAATTACTATTTTAATAATTAAAACTTTAATTAAACGAAATTTTTATACGTTTAAATTATTCGAAGTTTATATAATCGCTTAAAATAAACTTATTTAATATAATCGTATAAATTATTTTAATATTTAAAAATTCGATAAATTTTTAATCGATTTCATAATAAAATTTAAAAATAAATTATATATTTATAATATATATATTATATAAAAAAAATAAACGAAAATCGTATAATTATTTTATTAAATTAAAAAAATATTTAATAAAATTAATTTATTTTAATATAATCGATTTTTTATTACGTTTATATATAATAAAATAAAATTAATATAAATGTATTATTGAAAGAGTAAACTTAAACTCGAAATACGTGTTTACGACACGTATTTCTAGTCTTTTATATAATCTCTCTATTCATATAAAAAGCTTTTAACTTTTTTTATACTCTATAATTAAATATATACTCAATTATATTTTTCAACAAATTATAAGCTCAAAGTTTCGCACTCAAATCTAATCAAATAAACTATTTTATTTACTTATCAAAATTTTATCGATTTATTTAATTAAATTCTCTTTATTTATAAAAAATATATTTAAATTAATATTTCAAAAATAATCTTAATTCTTATATTTTATAAACATTATCAAAAATAAATCTTTTAAAAATTAAACGATTATTACTTTTTTAATATAAAATTTTATTTTCTTTAATAAAAACTTTTTTTAATATTTTAATATAAAATCGTTTATTTTATTTTATTTCGAATTTATTACTTTTACTAAAATTAAAATTATTATATTTAATATATTCAAAACGAAACTAATTATTTATTTTTCTATAAAAAATTCGTTTTTTTAATTTTTTTATATTTTTTCGTCGTTTTTTTTCGTATTTAAAATATTAAATCATTTTTTAGTTTTTTATTTAAAAAAAATCTTACGTTCAAAATTTTAAATCTACGGTTTTAATACACTATATAAATAAATAATTATTTATTAAATTAATTATCAATTATATATTAATACTAATAAACAAATTTATTATTTTAATTGCACTTTTATAAATTTTTTAATTTTTAATTAAATATTACAAATCGAAAATAATATTTTTATTTCAAGTAATTTTTATACTACAAATATTTTTATTAGTCGTAATAATTTACGTTTTAATAATCGCAATTTAATTATACTCATAATATAAAAACTTTATTTATTAATATTTTAATAATTTACGAAAATTTTATAATAATAATTATTATAATTAAAAATTAATATTTACGCTATAAAACGAAAATAAATAATTAAAATAAAAGAAATTAAAATAAAAAATAATATATAAAATTAATAAAAAATTGTATAAAAATTTTTATTTATTTTATTTTTATTAAATAAATTTTTTTAAACTCGAAAAATCTTTTTTTTATTATCGTTTTATATAACGCAATTTTAATTAATAGTTTTATTATATTTAAAGTATATTTAAAAACTCTTTTTTTACGTTTTTTAAAAAGTTTAATTCGAATTATTTTTTATTTAATTTAAAATTTTATAATTCGAAAATTTTATTTATAAACGCAAATTTTTAAAAGAATTACTATTTTTTTATAAATTTTATTAATTTATTCGAATTTATATTTTAATTTTTTTAAAAAATTTAAATTTTAATTCTATTTTTTTTTTTTTTTATAATTTTTATTTTTATATTTAATTCGATTATTAATTTTTTTATTGAATTTTTTTTTAATTTATTATTTTCGTTTTTATTTCGAATTATAAATCGATTTAAAAATTTAATTTAAAAATTTAATTTCTATTTTCAATTTTTATTTTTTATTATTTAATCGATTAACTCGAAATTATATAATAATCTTTTTTAACAACTTTTAATTAAAACTCGTAAAAATTTTACTCGTATTATTATACGAATAATTTCGAATTTAATACTAATATAGTTTTTTTTAAAATTCTTTTTTTTTTTTACAACTTTTTATTTTTTTATAAGTTTTTTTTTTTCGAATTTCTTTTTTTAAAATATTTATTTTTATTTTTTTAATTATATTTTTTAATTTAATTTAAATTTCGTCGTAAAAAACGCTTTTAATTTTTTTTAAAATTTATTTTTACTTTAAAAAATATTATAATTATTTTATTCGACGATTTATAATATTTAACGAAATTAAATTTTTAAAAAATATTTTTTTTATTTTTATTTTAATCTTTAAAAATAATAAATTTAATTAATAAATTTTTTTTTATTATTTAAAAAAATACTTTATAATAAACGAATATTTAAATATAATTATATCAATATACGAATTTCATAATTTATTATTATTAATATTTTTACAATTTTTTATTATCGTAAAATAAACAATCGATTTTAATATTAAAAAAACTAAATAAAAAATAAAAAAAATCGTATATAATAAAATTATTTTAATATAAAACAAAAAGTAAATTCGAACGTATATAATTATTTAAAATAAATACGAATATAATAATTATTAAAAAATTAAAAATTTTAAATAAATTTTTTTAATATTAAATATATTTTAAACTAATTATAAAATTAATTTTAAAAAATTTATAAAACTTATAATTCGATTTTATAATTTATATTTTATAAAATATAATAATATTTTCGATTTTTTTAATTAATTTTTTTTTAAATTAATAACGAATTACGAGATTTTTATTTAATTATAATATTTTTTTAAATTTAATTAATTTTACGATTTTTTTAAAATCTCGATTTTATTTACGAAATTTTTATTATTATTTTAATTTAATTTTTAATTCTTATTAAAATTTAAAATTATTTAATTATTATATTCAATAAAATCGTTTAAAAAATATATAATAAAAAAAAACATTAAAACTTTTTTTTTATATTTATTAATATTATTTTTTTAATATATAATTAATTTAATTTTAATATTATCGATTTTTATATTTATTATAAAAAACTTTACTATATTAAATTTAAATATTTTATTAAATATTTTTATTTTAAAAAAAAATTCAATAAAAAAAAATTATAAACGTAAAAAATAAAACGATTTTAAAATTTTTTTTAAAAAAATTAAAATTTTTATTTTTATATCGTTTTAAAAAAACGATTAAAACGTTGATATTATTATAATTATATATATAATTATTAGTATAAATTTTAAAAAAAAATTTAAATTTTTTTTTTTAAAATTTTTAAATAATTTGAATTTAAAATTTAAAATTTAATATTTTTTTTATAAATTTTAAATAATTTTTTTTTTAATTATTTAATATTATTATTTTTTGATAAATTAAAAAACTTGTTTAAAATTTAATTTTATTTTTATAAACTTTAAATAGTTTTATTTTAATTATAATTTTTATTTTGTTTATTTTTAAATTTATTAATTATATTACGTATAATACTTTTTATAATTAAAAAAATCGTATAATTTAATATAAACGTATTAAATATTAAAATCGTCGAAATTATAATTAAATCGATTTTAATTATTTTAATAATAATTTAAATATTATTTTATATATAATTATTAATAATTAAGTTTTTAATAATAATATTATTATTATTTTAAAAAAACTATTTTTTTTAATTTGTTTCAAATTTTATAAAACGATTAAATTATTAATATTAATTATATTAATTATATTATTAATACTTTTTTTAATTTTATTTCAAATAATTTTATGCGCAAAAATTATAATATTTACAACGATATTAATAATAGTATTAAATTCGAAAATATTAAAATTATTAATATTTTTATTTTTAATAAAAACGATAAAAAAATTTATATACGATTTAGTAATATTAAGTTTTATTTTACGATAAATTTTTTTAATTTTATTTTAATATTTCAATTATTTAAACGTAATATTAAATTTATAATATTTTAAAATTTAATATTTTAAATCGTTAAAAATATTAAAATTAATATAATAACGAAATACGATTTTTAATTTTTCGATTAAATAAAATAATTTATTATAAAATTTATTAATACTATTAAATCGATTATTCTTTTTTCGATTATATAATTAAATTATTAATTTTTTTAATAAATGAGTTTTTTTATTTGTTTTTATTTTTATTTTATTTTTTAAATATTTTATTCGTTTATTTTAAATTTTTTTTTAATTTCAATTTTTTTTCTTATTATTATTTTAATTATTTTTAAACTTTTTTTCAAAAAATTAATTATATTTTAAATTTATATTATTAATTAAAATATTATTTAATAATATAATCAATTTAAATATTTAAAAATATAAAACGTTAAAAAACTATTTATTATATATAATAATATTAATTTTATTAAAAAATATTATTTTAATTTTTATATTTATAAAATTTATATTTTAATTAAAAAAAAAAATTTATAATTATTTTATTAAAATTAAAAAATTTAAAATAAATTTTATTTATTTAAATATTATCGATTTAATATTAATTAAAAATTATAATAATAATCGATATTTAATTATTTTTAAATATAATAAATTTAAAATAGTTTGAGTTTATATTATTAAATTTAAAAACGAAATTGTAAATTATTTTATTTATTTTAAAAAATATTATAAACGTTCGAATTTAAACTAAATAATTAAACACTTTTGAAATAATAATAATAGTGAATATATTTTTAAAAAATTATATAAAAAAAATTACGAGAAAAATATTAATTAAAAATTAATAAAATTTTATAATTTTTAAATAAACGAATTCGTTAAACGTTTTAATTAAATAATTTATTATAAAATCGTTTTTATTTTTAAATATATTAATATCGATTTGAAATATTAATTAAAAATCGTTAAATATATTAATTATTTTTATATAAAAAGTTTTTATTTCAAAATTAAAATTTTTTTTTTCGAAATATAAAACGATTAAAAATTATATATTAATTATATTTATTATTTTAAATTTATTATTTATTATAATAATTTAAGAAAATCCATTAAATTTGTTTATAATAAAATTAATTAAAATATTTTCATTAAATACGAAAAAAATAATATTTATCAAATTTTAAAATTAAATAATTATATTTATTGTAATATTATTTTATAAATTATTAAACGAATAATATAATAATAATTTAATTTTAAAGACTTTAAAAATAAATCGAATCGAGATTTTTTTTTTTAATTTTATTAAATTTAAAATCGTTTATGTTTTTAAATATATTAAATCGATTTTTATTTTAATTTTTTTTTTAAAATCAAAATTTAAAAAAAAACGCGTTATAATAAAAAACTTTTTTATAAAAAATATAATATTAATTTGATTTATTTAAAATTTTAATTATTTAATTTTTAATTATTTAATTTTTAATCGTTTAATAATTTTATAATTAATCTCGATTTAAAAACGAACGTTTTAATTAAAAATTGTTATTTAAATTAATAATTGCTCACTATTTATTTTTCTTTAAATATATAATAAATTCTAATAATACTTCGATAGTTTTTTTCGAATCGTACTCGTTAAAATATTAATTTTTTAAATTTCGATTTTTTTAATTTCAATTTTTTAAACGTTAATACTTTAAATTTCGTTTTATTAAATTTTATTATTTTAAAAATCGTTTTCGAATATTTTAAATATTAAATAAAAAATTCGATTACTTTTTTTTAAATTTTAAACGATTAAAAATTCGTTATTATTTTAATTTTTAATTTTCAATAAAAATTAATCGTCGATTTTAATTTTAAAATTTTTTAATTAAACGAATTATTATCGAAAAATTCAAATTTTTATTAAACGATTAAATATTAATACATTTAAAAATATAAATACGATTTAAATATTAAAAATATTAAATGAAAAAATATTTATAATATAAACTTTTAAAAAATCATTTAAAATTTTTAAACTTTTAAAAACTTTTTTTAAAACGAATTAATAAACTATTTAAAAAACAATTTCAAAAATTTATTTAATACTATTTTATTTATTTTATAAAATTCTAATTTTAAATATATTTTATAATAAAACGATAATAAAAATTTCGAAAATATCGATTAAATTTAATATTTATTTTTTTATTTAAAAATTCTTTTTTTTAAAATTATAATTTTCAAATTATTAAATACAAAATATATTAATTTTTTTTTTATTATTATTTTTATTAAAAATTTTTTAATTTATTTTTTATTTTTATATATATTTTTATTTTTAACGAATTTTTTATTTTTATTTTTTTTAATAAATTAAACTTTTATAAATTATATAAATTTTAAATTTTAAAATAAATTATAAAAATTTTAATTTAATTATAATAAAAAAAAACTATTAAAAACGAATATAATTTTTTAATTAAAAATAAAACGTAAATACTAAAAAATTTTTACGAGTAAATAAATTTTTAAAATTAAAAAAAAAGTATATAAAATTTATTAAATAATTTATAATTTTAAATAATAATAAAAAATTAATTTTTATAAAATATTTGTTTTTGTAATTAAATTTATAAACTATCAAATTATTTTTATTATAATTATTGTTTTTAATTAAAAATTTAAATAAATAAATATAAAAATAATATTTTTTTATAAAAAAATTAATATTAATATTTAAATTAAACTATTTACGAAATATAATATTATTAATATTATTAAACTTTAAAAAACTTTTTATAGTTTAAAATAATTATTTTACGTATAATATAATACTTTCGTCGCATTTTTAAAAAAATTTAAATTTAAAATATTAAATATAAATTTTTTCGTTTTTTATAAAAACGATTTAATTATTATCATTTATATAAACGATCTTTTTATTATTAAAATTTTTAAATTAAATATCGATACTTTTAAAATTAATTTTAATAAACAATTTAAAATATTCGATTTTAATAATTGTTATTTTTATTTTAATATAAAAATTATTTAAAACCGTTTACGTCGAATTTTACGACTTTTTTAAATCGTATATTTTTAAAAAGTTTTTAAAAACTATTAAATATAAAATTATAATAGTATTAAAATATTTATAAAAATCTCGAATCGATTTATATTCGCGAAAAACGATTACGAAATTAAATTAAAATTCTAAAACAAATATTAATTAATTATTAATTTTTTTACATATATTATATTTAATATACGATTCGATTTAATTTTTATTATTTTTATTATTTTTTAATTTTTTTCGAATTTTATTAAAACTTATATAACGATCGTTAAACGGATTTTTAAATACGTTAAATATACTTTATATATAAATTTAATATTTTACGAGTTTTTTTAATTATTAAACGATTTTACGAATTTAAATTAAACGAAAAATCTCGATATTTAACGATTAATTTCTAATTACGTTTTTAATCTCGATTTTATTACTATTTTTTGATTTTTAAAGTATTAATTTACGGTTTTTTTTTTTTTATAAAATCAAATACATCGAATAAATTAACGCTATTAAAAAGATTATTTAATTACTAAAATTTTTTTAATAAATTAATAAAAATTTTAATTTTAATTAAAAAGTAATAATTATTTATAAAAATAATTAAAATATTATTACTTTAATTAAAAACGATTAATTTTACGATCGAATTAAATATATTAAAATTTATTATTATTTCGTTCGTAAAAAAATCGTCAAAAATCGTATCGATTTATAATATATTTTTATTTAAAAGCAAATTATAAATAATTTAATTAAATTTTTATTTCAAAATAAATTCAACGTATTTCAAAAATTTATAAAAATTAAATAAATTTTTTTATTTAAAAAAAAAATATAATTTTAATAGTTTATTTAAATATTAATTAAAAAGATTTTTATTTAAATACAATTTTTTTCGTTTTTATTTGTTTATAAATTATTTATATACTTTTTATTTTTTTTTATTTTTTTAATTATAAATTAAAATATTTATTTTTTATATTTATTATTTTTTTATAAATCGTTTTTTTATTAAATTTTAATTATAATTTATTAAAAACGTAATTAATTTTTTTATAATATATAAAAATTTATTTTTACTTTTTATATTTAAATATTATAAAAGTTTTATTTATATAAAAATATTAAAAAAATAAATTTAAACTCGAAATACGTATTTATAATACGTATTTTCAATTTTTTATATAATTTTTTTATACATATAAAAAGTTTTTAATTCTTTTTATATTTTATAATTAAATATATATTTAATTATACTTTTCAATACGTATATTATTAAATTCAAAAACAAAATTACGAATTATTTTATTTATTTTAAAATTTATTTTAAACGTTAAAATAAAAATTAAATAATTAAACGATTATAAAAAAATAATATAAAAAAAATACGTAATTAATAAATTTTATAAAGTTTTTAAAAAAAACGAAATCAATTAAAAATTTATCGCATTATATTTATTAAAAATAAATAATTTATTCAAATGATTCGATTAAATTATTTAAAAAAAAAGTGATTTTTTTTTTAAAAAAAATAATTTTAATTTTAATTTTTGATTAAAAACGATTAAATATACGTATTATTTTTATTTTTAATTATATTATTTTGTAATTAATATATTACTATTTAAAACGTAATATAATAAAAAATCTAATTATAATTATATTAAAACTTTCGATTTTATTATTTATTATTATAATTTTAATAAAAATTAAAAAAATCGAAATAAAATTATTTAAAATTTTTTAATTAAATATAAAAAAAAATATTTTATATAAAATTTTAAAATTAAACGATCGTATTATTTAAACGATTTTAATTAAAAAAATTAAACGTATTTTTTAAAATAAATTTACTTTAAAAAATAAATATAAATACAAATTTTAATAATTTATAAATTATTTTATAAATTCGATCAAATTATTAATTTTTTTTTTAACGTTGAAATTCGTATTGAAATTCGTTATTTTATTTTATTTATTAATTTTAATATTTTTATTCGATTTAAATTGTAAAAAAAAACGATTAATAATAAAAAATTATTTTATTATTATTTACTTTTAATCGTTTAAAATCGAATTTATTTAAATTAATTGATTTTTTTATTTTATAATAATTTTTTATTTTTATACGAATATTAATCGTTTATTTAATAATATAAAATTAATAATTTTTCGTTTTTTAATTACGTTTTCAATTTATAATCAGTAATTCGTTTTATCGTTTTTATATAAACTATTAATTAAACTTTTAACGTAAAAATTCTTTAATTAAATTCGATTAAAACGTTTTTTAATTAAACGATTTTTTATTAAAAAACTTTTAATTTTTTTAAATAATAATAAAAAAATTACGTTTAAAAATTAAAATTTAATTTAAATATTAATAATAAAATCGATTTATTTAATTTTTATTTTTATTTTTAATAATTAAACTTTTTTAATTTTATTAATTTATTAAACTTTTTTTATTTTTAATAATTAAATTCATTTAATTTAATTAAAAAAATTTTTAAAAACAAATATCGTATATTATTCGATATAAAAAACGAATTCGAAAAATAATAAAAATATTTATAATATTTTTTATTATTAATAAAAATTTTTTTAATTAATTATAAATTAATTAAAATTTTATTTTTAAATAATTAAAAAATATTTATTAATGTTTTTATTTTATATTTATAATAAATTTTTTAAAAAAAAATTAATATTATATTTTATTTTTTTAAATTAAAATTTCGTTTATTAATATATATAATTTATATTATTATATTCGATTTTAAATAATAATTAAAAAAATTAAAATATTTATAAAAAAAAAAAGCTTTTTATTTTATTTTAATTTTTATTATAAAATTAATAAATTTTTTATAATAAAAGATTTTAATTATATTATATAATAATTATTTAAATTGTATTTTATTATAAAATTCAAATTTAAAAACGATATAATTAATACAAAAAAATTCGTTTTTAAAACGAAATATAATAAATAGTTTTTATTTAAAATAATATATAATAATTTAAAAAATATTTAATAAAAAATAATAATAAAATTCGTTTATTATTAATATTAAAATTATTTTTATAATTAATAATCGTATATTAAATATTTAAAACGTTTATAATTATTATATTAAAATTAAATATTTTATTAAATATTTTTATTTTAAAAAAAAATTTAATAATAAAAAAATAAAAAAAATAAAAATTAAACAATATAAAAAATTAAAAATTTTAATTAAATTTATATTATTTTTTATTTTATTTATAAAATTTATTAATACGATTATAATTATAATTTATAATAATTAATAATTAATTAATTTTTTAAAAATAATTAAATTATTAATATTAATTATATTAATTATATTATTATAAATTAATTTTAAATTATATAAAAATATAAAAAATTAAATTAAATTTAAAAATATTAAATTTATATAATAAATTAATAATATTTATTTATAAAATTATATAATTTTATTTTAATTTTTTTATAAATAATTAATAAATATAAAATTAATATTATTATACGAAATAATTTTTAATTTTTCAATTAAATTAAATAATATTTTTATATTATTTTATA
>MU119975.1:0-10965 GCA_014904845.1 Acephala macrosclerotiorum | reverse complement strand
TAATAATAATAATAATAATAATAATAATAATAATAATAATAATAATAATAATAATAATAATATAATTATTATTATTATTATTATTAATTATTAAAATTAATTAAAAAAAATATTTATATTATTAATAATAATAATTAATTATTTTTCAAATTTATAATTATTAAATTATTATTTATATTTTTTTATAATTAATAAATTAAAAAATATTTTTATAATTTATATATTATATATTTTATTTTTTTTAATAATAATTATATTAATAATTTTAATAATTTTATAAAATATAAAACGATTTATATAAAATATTTATTCGAATTTTTAATAAATTATTAAAATATTTAAATTTTAAACAAAGTTTTTTAATTATAATATTTAAATATATTATTAAAAATTTTAATTAAATTAAATCAAATTTATTAAAATATAATACGTAATTTTTTAATTTTAAAATTTTTTAAAATAATATTATTTTTTATTTTTTTTATTTGATTAAATAATTTTTTAATACGTTTTTAATTTTTATAAAATAATTATTAATTTTATTAATTGTAATTATTTTTTTTAAATAATAATTTATAAATAATCTTTTATAAATTATTAAAATCGTATTATACGATTTATATAAATATATTATTATTAATTTAATTAAATAATCGTTTAAATAATTAATTAAATTATTAATATTAAATTAATATTTTAAAGTTTTATAATTTATTTTTGAATATATTAATATTAATTAATAATTAAATTTATTCGATTATAAAATAATAAAATTAAAATTGAAAAATATTTAAAAAAATTTCGAAAATCGTTAAATTATATTAAAAAAAAATTTTTTTAAATTTTTAAAAAAATTAAAATATTATAAAATTATTAAAAATAATTTATATAAATATAATACGAAAATTTATCGAATAAAATAAAAAAAAAATTAAATTAATATATTTTAATTAAAATAAAAATTATATAATTTATAAAAATTAATTTATAATTTTTTTTTTAATATAATTATATATATTAATATTATAAATATTAAAAATATTTATTCGAAATATAAAATTATTAAAATAATTTAAATAAAAAAATAAAAAAATAAATATATTAAAAAAATTTTATTTATAAAAAAATAAAATTAATTTAATCGAAATAAAAAAAAATTTATTTATAAATAAAATATTTAAAATTAAAAATATTAATAAAATTAAAAATTATTAATTATATAAAAATTATTATATAAAAAATTTTAAATAATATTTTTTTAATAATATTTTTAAAATATATAATATTCGATAAATTTTTTTTAATATTAAATTTTTATTATTATTTAATTTAATTTTAAAAATTCGATATTTAATAATAATTTTATTATTATTATTATTATTATTAATATTATTAAAAATATTAATAATTATTAATAATAATTAATTAAACGTATATAAATTTTTTTTAATTTTTAATATACGTATTAATTTATAATTAATTTAAATTATTTAAAAAACGAAATTCGAAATATAAAAATTTTATTTTAAAAATAAAAATATAAATAATATTAATTATATACGATTTCGAATCGTATATAAATATTATATTATATTGATTTCAATATTAATAATTTTTTTTTATATTAAAAATATTATTATTTTTAATAATTTAAACAAATAAAAAAAATTTTTTTTATTATATATTATAAATATATAAAATTCGTTAATTTTAATATAAATAAAAATTATATAATTAAATATTAAAAATAATATTAATTTATTAATATTATTTTTAAAATTTATTAAAACTTATAAATTTTTAATTTAAATTTTATTTTTTATTTTTAATTTAAAATTTTAAATAATAATAATAAAAATAAATATTTTTTTATTTAATTTTATTTTTTTATTTTTTTATTCGTTTTATTATTATTATTTTTTTTTAATTTATTTTTTATTCGTATTTTAAAATAATTACTATTTAATTTTTTTTTTTAAATTTTATTATAATATTTATCGAATTATTTTAATTATTAATTTATTTAATTTTTTATAATTTTTTTTATTTGTATAAATTAAACTTTTTATTAATCAATTATTTTTTAAATCGATTATTTCGTTTAATATATTACTATTTTTATATTTTTATTTTAAAATTAAATATTTTAATTATTTTTTAATGAAATTTTTTCAAATTTTATAATCAATTAAAAGTGATTATAAAATTTTTATATATTGAAAACGATATTTAAAACGCGTTTAAAAATATAATTAATAGTAAATTCGAGTACAAAATTAATCTCGAATAAAATATACTACGAATCACATTTTAAAATAAGAAATTAAATTACTTTTCTCGATTAAAAGTTTATATATATCGTTAAAAGTTTTTTTTAATTTAAAAACAACGTTTTACAAATTGAATACTTATTTAAAAACGCTTTAAATAAAATTCAATTTATAAACAAATTCGAGTTTTTATTGAACGAATTTTGATTATTAAATATAATATAATATTACTTGAAAAACGTTAAATAATCGATTTTTTTCGTTAAAATTTTATTCTTAAGATTAAAAAACAATTTAAAATCGATTTTACACGTATGAATAGTACTATTTTCGATATTTTTAAGAATTGATTTCAAAAATTAAAAATTTGAATTATTAAAATTATTAAATCAGAAAATCGTTAAAATATAAACGAAACAAATATTATAGAAAATCAAAAAAAAAATAAACTAATAATAAAAAATATCGAAAAGTATTTTATTTAAAAGAAATAATTAAAATTTAAAGTTTAAATTTTATTTATCGAGTATATTTTAATAATCGAAAGAGTATTATATTTATTAATTATATTTTTACAAAGATTAAAAGTTTATTACAATTGAAAATAATTAGATTTTTAATGATATTATTTTTAAATAATTATAAAAAGTTTTTATATTTCAAACGATATTACGTAACTTTAAAAAGTTTCGTTTATTTATATTAAACGATTATAAAAATTATAAAATACTAAAGTTTATATAGAAATACTATTCGAATAATATTTATTTATTATTTTTATTATTATATATTTTATATATATTTTAATTTTTGAATTTATTTATATTTTTTTTTTTAAAATATATTTATTAAAAGCGATTTAATACTTTGATTTTTTTGAACGATTTAATTTTTGTTAAAAAGTGAAACTTTTTGAATTATTATAAATTAACTCGAATAAATACTTTAATAATTACAAATTGTAAAATAAAATAATCGATTTTAAAATTATAATCGATCAAATTATCGAAGTTTCTTATAAATCGATTATTGTTTAAAAATAATAATAAAGCGATTAAATTAATTCTAAGAATTTTAGTAAAAAATCTAATATTTGAATTGAATCAAAATATGTTATTAATTGCTTTTAAAATTTCTTAAAAAAGTAAAAATATTCGAGATTATACTCGCTAAATTACGAGACTTGAAATAATCGATTTTGTAATTATTAGAGTACTTTTTAGAAAAATAATCAAAAGTTTAAACAATAAAAATTTTATTATTGTACAATATGAGTATCGAATCAAGTAATTTGAGATTAAAGTAGTGCAATTTGAATCTAGAAAGCGGCAAAAAATAGTAATTAATTCAAATTCTAAGTTCGCCGATATTGAGACTATTTACAAAGTACAAATAAAAACTGAAAATCGCTAAAATGTATCGTTAGACTCTGATGACTTTATTAGCGTTGCTTTTATTTTATCTTATATAATTATTGAGAAATAAGAAAATTATTGGAATTGAAAGTAAATAATAATAAATTAAACGAAATAATCGATTTAAAAAGTAGTCGATTAATAGAGAATTTGATTTAATTATTATAAAATTATAATATCGATTATTAAATTTTTTTTTTTTAATTATTATTATTATATTAATTTTTTTTATTAATAAATATTTTAAAATTCGTTTATTTTTAATAAAATTATAATAAATAAATAAAAATTTAATTTCGAATTTTTTAATATTTTTTTATTTTTATTCGTAAAAATAATTTTATATTTAATTTAAAAATTAAAATTTTTATTATTTATAAACGATTTATTAATAAAATGAAAAATTTTATTATTAATAAATTTAAAATAATATATTTAAATTCTCGATTTAAATTTTTTATTTATTATTTTAATTTTTTATTTAATATAATAATTTTAATTTCGATCAAATTTTAATATTAAATAATAATAAATAAATTGAAAATTATTTCAAATTAATAAATTATAATAATATAAATATTTCAAATATATTATTTTTTAAATTTAATTTATAAATTTAATAATTTAAATTTTTTATTTTAATTTTTTTATTATAATTAAATTCTTTTTTTATATTAAATTAATATATATTTATTAAAATTTAATAAAATTTTTAATATAAATTTTTTTTTAAATTCTTTAAAATTAATATTTTTTTTTTAATTATAATTCAAAAATAAAAATTGTATATAAATATAATTATTAATATTTTTTTTTATAATATTTAATAAATATACGAATATTAATTATTAAAAATTATATTTTAATTACTTTATTTAAAAATTAAATTAAAAAAATATTAATATAATAATAATTTATTAATTAATTTTTTAAATAATTAAAAATTATATTAAAAAAGTTTTTTTTATTATATTTTCAAATTATTAATTTTAATTTTTTATATAAATTATTAATAATTTTATTTTTAATTTTATTAATTAATTTTAAATCGAAAATATAAATTTTAATATATTTAATAAAATCGAATTTAATAAATTAAATTTTTTTTTTATAATTAAATTATCGATTTTTTTTATTAAAATTTTTTAAATAATATTTTAAATATAATAATTATATTTTTTTTTCGTAATCGTAATAAAAGTTTTATATTAATTTCTTTTTATTTATTATAAATATTATAAATATTTTATTTTCGTTTTTTATAATAATAATAAATATATTATTAAAATTTTTATTATTATTTTCGTTTTTAGTAAATTAATAACGTTTATTTTATTATAATTTTTTCGATCGTTTTTAATCGTATTATTTTATTAGTAATTTATTATTTAAATTTTTTTTTATTAATAATTTTTTTATATAAATTTTTTTTTTATATAATATAATTTAATTATTATTAAACGAAATTTAATCAATTTATAAAATATATTAATTATATATATTTTTTTATTTATTATTAATAATTTATATAAGTTTTTTTAGTTTTTTTTTTTATTAAATATATATATTTGAAAAAATTAATAAATTTAAAATAAATTTAATATTTAAATTATTTTTTATTATAAACGTGTTTATTATTTAATATTTAATATATAAATATTATATTTTTTTAATAATTATATAAACTATTTCGATTTTTTTAATTATTAATAAAAATAATATATTTTTGATAATTATTTTAAAATATATTTTAAAAATTAATAATATTAATATAATTTTATTTAATTTTATTAAATTGTTTATTTTTTTAATTATTATTTATAAAATTAATCTTTTATTAATTTATTTATTAATAAATTTATTTCGAATAATTTTATAAATTTATTATAATAAAATATAATATTTTTTTATTTTTTTTATATTATTATAAATTTTAACGAATATTTTTTTAATATTAATTATTATTATTATTATTACGTATTATTAAAATTCTATTAACGAATTTTTTTTTTGTTTTACGTTATAAATAAAATAATTCGATAATTTTTAATATATATCGATTTAATATATTCGAAAAATATTTTATATTATTTTTATAAATATATTTTTTAAAAATTTAATTATTTAAAATATTATTATTAAATTTATTATTTATAAAATCGATTTTTCGTTTAAAAATAAAATATTTATAATAATAAAATAATTAAACTTATAATCGTTTTATAAAATAAATTTAAATTTTTTAAATAATTTATTATAAATTCGATAATAATAATAATATTTAATAAAATATTAAATATATTTAATATTTATATTATAATTTATACGTTAAAATTTTAATTTCAATAAAATAATTTTAAATTAAATTTTTTTTTATTAATATAATAATATTTATAAATAGTTTTATTTTCGTACGATTAAAATAATTTTATTTTTTTAAATTAAAACGTTTTTAAAATTATTGAATTTTATTTTTATTTTATTTATATTTTAAATATAAAATAAAAATTATATATTAATTAAAATAATATAAAATATTATAATATTTAAAATCGTATTAATTTAAATTGTTTTTTATAATTATATAATTTTTTTATTAAATCGAATTTTATAAACGTTAATTATTAATATATATAATTAAATTTTATTATTAATTTTTATAATATTTAATATTATAATTAATTAATAATTAATATTTTTATAATATTATTATTTAATATAATCTTTTAAAATATTTTAAAAAAATATTAATTTTTAAATATAAATATTAAATATTTATTAAATTATTATAAAAATAAATTAAATATATTTTTTTTAATAATATAATAAATAAATTAATCGTTTAAAATAATTATTATTTAAATATTATTAATTTTTTCAAGTTTAATAAAATAAATTTTATTTTCGTTTTTGATTTTTATATTTATTAATAATTAATTGATTTTTTCAATTTTATTATTTTTTGAGAGATTTTTTAAATTTATTATTATTTTTTTATTATATATTTTATTAATTAAAAATTAAATTTATTATAAATATAAATTTTTTTTTAATATTTGTAATTTATATAATAATTATTACAATTTCGAAATAAATTTTTTTTTATCGAATTAAAAAAATCGAAAAATTAAAATTATTTTATATTTTTTATTATATTTTTTATATATTCGATCGATTTAATTTTAATCGATTTAATTTTAATTTTTTTAAAAATTATAATCGAGATTATTATTATATTATTACGTTTTTTATAAACGTTTTATAATATTAATCGTAAATTATAATTTAATATAAACATTTTTAAACGTATTTATATTTTATATAATATTCGTTAAATAAATTATATTAAATTTATTAAAATTAATCGAATAATAATTAAAAATATTTTAATTAAATTTTCAATTAATTAATTGTAATAATTTATAATAATATAATTTTTTTTTATAAAAATATATATAATTATTAATTTTTATTCGTTTTAAAATATATTTAAAATATATTTTTTATTATTATAAAATTATAATTTTTTTTATTATTTTATTATAATAAAATAAATTCGTACGATTTATAAATATAATAAAAAAAATTTTATTATATTATTTTTTTAATAATTTAATTTTAAAATAATAATTATAAAAAATTTATAATTTAACGTCGAAAATATTAAATAATTTTTATCGTATTTTTTATTATTATTAATATATATTTTTATTAAATTCGTAAACGTTTTAATTAATATATTTTATAAAAATTAAAAATTATTATATTAAAAATTATCGTTTAATCGAATATTTTAATTCAAATTTGTATTTTTTCGATTTTACGTATTATTTTAATAATATATTAATTATTAAAATTTTTAGTTCGAAAATTAAATATTTAATAATTAAATATTTCAAAATTAAACGTTTAAAATTTAAAAATTTTATATTAATAAAAATAAATTACTATAAAAAATAATATTAAAAATAAAAATTTTTTTATTTAAATATTTTTTTTATTAATAATTTTTTTTAATTTCTTAATAATAAATTATTTATTTTTAATAATATAAATTTTATAAATTTATAAAAAAAATTTAAATTTTTAAACGATTTTTTTATTTTATTTTATTATATTTATATTTTATTTAAATAAATAAAATAATATAATTTTATATTAAATAATAAATATATAAATATATTTTATTAATAATTTTATTTAATCGATATATAAATAATTTAAAATAAATAATAAAATAAATAAAAAAACAAATAAACGTAAAAATTTCATATAATCGTAAAATAATATAATTATATAATTAATTAATTAATTAATTTAAAATTATAAAAAATAAATAAATTCGATCAAAATAAAAAAATAAATAAATATTATTTTAAATAAAATTTAAAATCGAATAATATTTTTTATTAAATATAAATAATTATTATTTTTTTCAAATTTATAAATAATTTTATTTTATATAATAAATATAAATTTAAATTAATTATTTAAAAATACGAATTTTTTTATAATTAATTTTTTTAAATTTTTAAAAATTAAAAAAATATTAAAAAATTTTTATAATTCAATAATATTTAAAAATATAATATTGATTTTTTTAATATTATTTTATATTGAAATTTATATTTCGTAATTTAATTTTTTTTAAATAAATTTTTATTAATTTGAAATTAAAAATAATTATTAATTAATATTAATAATTATTAATAATAATCGATTAAACGTATATAAATTTTTTTTTAATTTTTAATATACGTATTAATTTATAATCAATTTAAATTATTTAAAAAACGAAATTTAAAATATATAAATTTTATTTTAAAAATAAAAATAAAATAATATTAATTATATACGATTTCGAATTATATATAAATATTATATAATATTTTTTTATTATATATTATAATTATATAAAATTTATTAATTTTAATATAAATTAAAATATTAAAAAAATAAAAATTATATAATTAAATATTAAAATTAATATTAATTAATTAAAATTATTTTTAAAATTTTTTAAAATTTATAAATTTTAAATATTAATAATATTAAAAATAAATATTTTTTTATTTATATTTTAAAATAATTAATATTTAAACTTTTTTTAAAATTTTATTAAAAATTAATTTTATTATAACGTTTATTAAATTGTTTAATTTTTTATATTTTTTTCGATTTATATAATTATTATAAAATTATAATATTAAAAAAAAACAAATTATTTTATAATTATATTTATAATAAATTTAAAACAACGTATTTAAATTTTTAATTTATTATTCGAATTTTTTATTTAATATAATAATTTTATTTTCAATCGAATTTTAATATTAAATAATAATAAATATATTGAAAATTATTTTAAATTAATAAATTATAATAATATAAATATTTCAAATATATTATTTTTTATATTTAATTTATAAATTTAACGATTTAAAATTTATTATAATTAAATTAATATATATTTATTAAAAATTAATAAAGTTTTTAATATTAAAATTTTTTAAATTAATTTTTTTAAAATTAAAAAACTTTTTTTTATTAATATAAATATATTATTTATATTTTAATAATATTAAATATTTTTTTTTCGATTATAATTATTAATAAATTTATTTTATAATCTTTATAATATATAATTTATTAATATATTTTTATATAATAATTTTAAAATTATTATAATAATATTTAATAAATAAAAATAATAAATTTATTTTAATAAATATACGAATATTAATTATTAAAAATTAATTATCGATTATATATAAATTGAAATAATATTAAAAAAACTTTTTTTTATTATTATATTTTTGAATTATTAATTTTAATTTTTCGTATAAATTATTAATAATTTTATTTTTAATTTTATTAATTAATTTCGAATTAAAAATACGAATTTTAATATATTTAATAAAATCGAATTTAATAAATTAAAAAAAATTTTACGATTAAATTGTTAATTTTTTTTATTAAAATCTTTCGAATAATATTTTAAATATTATAATCGCGTTTTTTTTATAATTATAATAAAAATTTAATATTAATTTTTTATTTATTTATTATAAATATTATAATTATTTTATTTTTATTTTTAATAATAATAATAATAATAATAAATATATTATTAAAATTTTCGTTATTATTTTTAATAAATTAATAATATTTATTTTATTATAATTTTTTATTATTATATAATTTTTTTAATTATTTTTAATTTTAATATTTTATTAATAATTTAATATTTAAATTTTTTTAATTTAATTTATTAAATATAAAAAATATAAAAAATATTTTTTTATTAATATTTTTTTTATATAATATAATTTAATTATTATTAAATGAAATTTAATTAATTTATAAAATATATTAATTATATATTTTTTTTTTATTTATTATTAATAATTTATATAAATTTTTTTAAATTTCTTTTTATTATAAACGTTATATTTTTTTAATTTTTTTAATTATTAATAAAAATAATATATTTTTATTAATTATTTTAAAATATAATTTTATTCGAATTTATTAAATTATTTATTACTTTAATTATTATTTATAAAATTAATTTTTTATTAATTTATTTATTTATAAATTTATTATAATTAAATATAATATTTTTTTATTTTTAATTATTATTATTTTTAATTATTATTATTTTTATATATTATTAAAATTTTATAAACGAATTTTTTTTTTATATTATAAATAAAATAATTTAATATATTTAAAAAATATTTTATATTATTTTTATAAATATATTTTTTAAAAATTCAATTATTTAAAATATTATTATTTAATTTATTATTTATAAAATAGAATTTTTATTTAAATATAAAATATTAATAATAATAAAATAATTAAACTTATAATCGTTTTATAAAATAAATTTAAATTTTTTAAATATTTTTTCATATATTTAATAATAATAATATTTATATTATAATTTATACGTTAATTTTTTTTAATAAATTTTATATCGATAAATATTAAAATTATTAATATAATTATTATAATTTAATTTTAATAAAATAATTTTAATTTATTTTTTTTTAATATAATAATATTTAAAAATATTTTTATTTTCGTATTATTAAAACGATTTTATTTTTTTAAATTAAAACGTTTTTAAAATTATTAAATTTAATATTTATATTATTTATATTTTAAATATAAAATAAAAATAATATTTAAAAATATATTAATTTAAATTATTTTTTATAATAATATAATTTTTTTATTAAATCGAATTTTATAAATATTAATTATTAATATAT
>MU119974.1:0-10988 GCA_014904845.1 Acephala macrosclerotiorum | reverse complement strand
ATTATTATTATTATTATTATTATTATTATTATTATTATTATTATTATTATTATTATTATTATTATTATTATTATTATTATTATTATTATTAAAATTGAAAAAAAGAAAAAAAGAAAAAAAAGTAAAAAACTTTTTTTATATTCGTTAATATCGTACGACGTTAAATTGCGAAATTAAATTACGTGTTACGTATAACGATATCGCAAATTTACTTTTTTTAATTTATTTTTTTATAACGTTTTTTAATTATATATTTTTTTTAGATATTTAACGCGTCGTATAGTATTTTTTATTACAAAAAAAAAGTTATTAATATCGCGAAAAACGTAATTCGAAATATTAAATTATATATCGAGTATATTAATATAATCGATAAAATTATTTGCGTTTCGTACGATATATTGAATATTTTATATATTGAGTATTTTTTCTTTAAAAAAAAAAAAAATATAATAAAATATAATATTATTAGATTAATTTATACGAAATTAATTTTGTAATCTATATTCGTTGTATTTTATTTACGTGAATTACATTCGAATTTTATTTGTTTTTTTAATATATACGCGTTTATTAAAAAGGTAACAAATCGTTTCTTCGACTTTAAACTAAAAATAAAAGTTTTTCGCTACTTTTTTATGGAATTCAAAATTGGTTTCAGCGTACCAAACAAAAAAATCATACTTGATATATTTTCGAACTAGATAAAAATATTCTAATTACTCGCGTTTATTGCAATATTAGCTGATCGCAAAGCGTCTTGGTACATCTCATAAAAGTTTTGAACACTATAGAAATTAAATCCAACAAAATTCGTTTTGAAACTTCTATCTTTGTCTGTAAACTGCCGCGAGTAGCGATTAACTTTGTCAATCAGTAGAGTTGTAACGGTGAGATTATTGCTTGACACATCCACAATGATCTCTTTCTGATCAACTTCCAAGCCTATGAAATTCTCGTGGAAAGCCGAGGACAACATCAGGCTTCTATGCCATTGAGGCACCCACGATGGCAGTGATGCAAAGGGAATGAGGTCATCCTGTGTATTCTCGACGAAACAAAGCAAATCTAATTGCTGTGTCTTGAGCAAGATTTGCTCGGCTAGGCGGAGATGTACGGCTGATAGACTTAAGGTATAGTCGGCATCAATCAAGCCTTGTAGTGACGGGTGTCCTAGGAAGGCGAAAACATGGTCTTGCGGGATCGTTACGAAGAACGAGCGACTAGAGCAGAGAATTTTTAGATATTTGAATTTGTCGTCCTTTCTATTCTGAAAGGTAGCAAGCTCTCGCAATATCCATAGTTCTTTATCGTTGATCCATGATTCATGCCGCTTTGCCTGCGCCCAGATGGCCTTAAATGCATTACTAGTCATCCCCATCCCAGCGTCCGAGTTTCCAATCAGTGTCGATGCGCAGACCTCGGCGCAAAGGGCAATCTCGCTCCACTGAATGGTTGAACTACCAATGAAGGCTGTGGCCTGTCTTGACCTAGAATTCAAATGTCAGAGTCAGTAGAACATGTTCATTGGTTGTAGTATGTAGAACTATAAGGTCCGAAAGTGGTAGGAAAAGAATCAGGTTGGGGGCAACTCCTACTATGCCTCTACAGACCAAGAAGTCGGGGCTTAGATGGTAACATCTAAGGGTATGGGTGCTATTGAATGATTCTAGTGAAAATTTACGTGTTCAGGACTTGCGGGATACTGATGGTTGTAGACTCTCGAAATATTCAAGGAGAACGTGAAACATACAAGGCAACTTCCATGAGTACCCAACAACGTGAAAACCACGGGCGGTTGAACAGGTGCTTCAAACACCGATGTCGCCTCTTCTCGGACCACAACACGAGCTCAGGGGATATGGGCGGTATTCGACGTATGCTTACAAAGATATTTTCATCGCCGGTCCTGTCCATATCCATAATTCGTGACTGCACGCAGCGATTGAACTCCTTGATCATTGCAAACGAACTTTCCGCACACCCTGGTTCAGTCATGGCGCAATCCTCATGTTCATCATTCTCGCCCAACCAGATCAAAGTCCGCGACCCGTGCTCATATATGTTGCTCATAAATCCAACTTGATGGCCTTTCTCAGTATCGTCGCTTTGGTTGATGCAAATACCATCTGTCCATAGAAACCTCCGCTCAGCCTGCTGTCGGAATCGTCGCAGGGCTTGGAACAAAGTCTTAGTGATGAAGAGGGTACAGTTGTCAACTGTAATTTCGTGGGACATTGTTGGGTCACCCCAGGCGTAGGATATAGGCTCATAGCTAGGCGCGTTGTCGAGCTCATAGGTGGGGAGTTCGCATTGTATGGGGTCCTCGAAAGTGCCCGGAAGCAACTTGAGCACCCTGAAGTATTGCCCGTGCGGCAATGGACTGTGCTTGAAGGTGGATTTCATATTTTGATGTCGGGTTTTCAGTCGATTTTACATGCGTCGCAACATCGTGAGTTAGGGTATTCAGTAGAGGGAAAGGTGTCGATATCGATGAAGTGAAGGCTGTCGCCTAAAGTTAAAAGGAAGTTAGGTTTCCTAGCAATAGGCATGTTGCTGGCACAACGAGGGCGAATCAGGCTCTCGGCCATGTCTCAAGTGCATGACATGAGGCTGTAATAGCCGCTAAGGATTCGGAGAGCTGAGGGACAGGAACTTCAAATTTCATAAGATAACTCAAAAACATTTCGAAAGCAAAGCGGATGCTGAGGATTGAAGAGACAATAAGCATTCTGACACTTGGAGCACTTGCTCACAATCGAACCAAAATCCATGAAGCAATCGAGGAGAAGGGGACGATAGGTCTCGCGCCAAGTTTGCTTACCTGATCCCACCTGACCCTCAACTCAACCAATCAATCGCTTTCTGACCAGCTTATCGATAACGCATCGACCCCACCCACCGGCTCGACCAAATGCCGAGGTCTTCGCACGAGCTGTTGATCTAGGCTCACCTGCTTCATAATAACACTCGAAACGCTTTACAAACCAAACATCAGATTCCTCGCATGTCACCGTTCGCCTCAGCCTAATCACATCGAGTGTGAAGAGTACATAAGGTTCATGCGCCTCCCGCCACGCTATTACATTCGAGCACTACTTTCTAAATTGAGACTCACGACTCGTGCAAGAAGCTTTATACCTGCTTCTACTTCCAGACCATACCTTCGAACTACACCACACCCACACAGGACATTGTTTACAGCAAGCACGAAAAATATGGCATCAGCAACCAGCTTCTACGACTTCAAGCCTCTCGACAGTACGTCCCTCCGCATCCATTCCTCTTTCCAAATTCCCAATTGAAACGAATACCCCTCCATTCATCATACAATAGATAGCTAACCCCACCTTTAATCAACAGAGAAAGGCCAGGCCACCGACCTCGCGGACTACAAAGGAAAAGTAGTCTTGATTGTCAACACGGCCAGTAAATGCGGATTCACACCACAATACGAGGGTTTGGAGAAGCTGTATAAGAAGTTGAAGGAGACGCACGGGTTTGTCTCCCCTTTAATCACTCCACTGCCAATGACATCTGGCATTGGCACAGCATCCCAATCCAACCTACAACATAATTCCCTCCCCACCTGCCCTCCCCTAATCTATACTCCCACTAACAGACCCCCTCCTCCTCCAGCGACGATTTCCAAATCCTCGGCTTCCCCTGCAATCAATTCGGCTCCCAAGAACCCGGCACCGACGACGACATCCAATCCTTCTGCCTTGTAAACTACGGCGTCTCCTTCCCCATAATGGGCAAAACCGACGTGAACGGCGATAATGCCAATCCCCTTTTCGAATGGTTGAAAGAGGAAAAGCCAGGATTGCTGGGCATGAAGAGGGTTAAGTGGAATTTTGAGAAGTGGTTGGTGGGGAGGGATGGGAAGGTTAAGGGGAGGTGGGCGAGTGTTACGAAGCCGGAGGCGTTGGAGAAGCCGATTTTGGATGAGCTTGCTAAGCCGAAGAGTGAGTTGTAGGTTTGAGGCTGAGAGGGTGAGAACGAGGGAATGATATTGGGACAATGGTGGAGGGTGGAATAATTTGGAAGGGACGGATTTTCACAATCAGGATTCGAGATATCAGTCTCTCCTCATCACGGACATTGGGGCCTTTGCTTCACGATGATTTCTCTTCAGAGCTCTCTGCTCATGAAAATTCCTTTTTCCTTTTCTGGGTCTGGCTAGACAATGAATCGCAATAAAATCACATGTGTTGATTTTCCATCCTCCTCGGTACTTGTGATCTAGCTTCGGTACCTTGGTGTAACACAGAGCACTAATTGTCGGTCATTCAATCCCAAGTCTTCCTTTCGGATGAATCCGAGTCGATCAATTAGATGAGTTTCCAAACCCCATCTTGCTCCTCAATGCCGACTTCCCTCCCTTCGTCAAGAGCTCTCCTCCCCGCCTCCAGAATAGCAGTCGTAGCCACCGTATTCCTCAACGTCGGCAGACCCCTCTTATCCAGCTCCTCCAACGCACCCGGTCCCTCTTTATTAACCTTCGCACACCCATCCACAAACTTTTCAAAACTCACATACCCATACCCACCCTGTCCCGCAAAATTCCCCTCCTCATCCGGAGCATACCACATATAAAAAGGATTGTACCACATCAACTGCCCCACATTATCATCCGCAACGTCATACCCTCTCTTCGCCTGATCAATCCTAATCTCCCCCTTCCCACCCATGTAATGGAAATACTGATTCGAATGCACGCCTGCCTTCTGCGGCGCCGTCCAAGACGCTGTATACACAGCCGTAGCTCTCTTCTCAGGATCGGATTTCAACACCCAATGCACGAGTAGCGAAATCGTATCTTCGGTAGCAGGATCGCAGCCGAGTCCTACAGCTACGCCTTTACTGGCCGATGCGGAGACTTTGACGGGTGTATAACCTCTCTGTTGAACCATGGATTCGCAGATGTCGATGTGGTGGGAATTCAGGTAGTAGCTGATATCCGAATCCACGCCCGCCCAAGCCTTGAAAGTCTCGAGTTGGGATTTTGGCTGCGACATATAGGAATAGAAATAATTGAAATCTCCCAAACTTTGTGCTTTGAACCGAGCATCCGCGTACGCGGGGTCGTAACGTTTGTGATGCTCGATGTAGACGTACACGCCATGTTTCTTTGCAGCGGCGAGGAGGGCTTGGTGGTGCTCGAGGGTTTTGACGGCGGGTTTGGTGATTAGGACGTGGATTTTCCGTTCGATGGCGTAGAGGGCGATGGGGTAGTGAGTTGTGTCTGGGGTGAAGATTGTGATTGCGTCGCCGGGGGAGAGGGCGTCGATGGCGGTTTTGTAGGACTCGGGGTCGGTTTTGTCGTCGGAGGGGTAGGATTTAAAGGAGGTGTCGAGGTTATTGTAGAATTGGGTGATGTTCTTGTTGAGATGTTCACCTGGGAAACTGTCAGTTGCTGTTCTGGACGACGCGGGGTAGAGACTCACGGATGGCGGGGTACTTCTTTCCACTGACTCCTACCATAGACAATTTTCCTACTTTCCCTCGTCGCCGAAGATCAAACATCGTCAGGCCAACAACGCCGACCTTCTTGTCTGATCCGGAGGCACCTCCACCAACGAATCCCGTGGTGTATTCTCCCGTCCCCACCATCAGGACATTCAATGGCTTGGAGCCATCAGCAGGCTTGGGATGACTTGCGACCTCGGCCATGATGACGATGTCTCAATTGCAAGCTGCAATGTTGTTCAACCTGTGTCAGTGGGAATGGAGAAAAAAGGAAAAAGGTGTTGTGGATATGTAGAAGAACATCATGAGATTGACACGCGTGGTAATTGCCTCGAGTCGAGCTCCCTAGAAGGAAGAATGGATTGTCCGGGTTCTGATGGGGACAGCGGCAAAATAGAGGGGAAGACCACTAGGACCACCAAAAACCCCTCGCTGGACAATACTCCGGCGCCAAGAGCTCGTCTCAGTGCAGGCTAGCAGATGGGGCGGAAGAACAGCAGTTGGGCCCAGAGTTATAGCATGGCATGCCGAAAAGAGTAACTATCAGGGCCAGAGAAAGTCCGTCATCCGTTGGCTACATAACCTGTGTTTGCAGTCCCAAATACGGCTTTTTGCAGGAGTTGGGATCCCACCAAATTATTGGGAGTGAAGATGGTCTCTATCGTGAGCACGGCCAAGAAAAGAGGTGCACTGGGGTAGCGTGGCTTCGCTTATCCTTCAGCGTTACGATACCCCAGGTGTTAGCCCCAGATTAGTCAGCCGGACTTAGATAGACTCTACCTCCGGTTTCCCGCCGAGACTCCTTCGCCTTGATAATACCAATCAATTCACCACTACCAACACCCGAACCCTCTGCGCTACGGTACCCCGCCATCACTACCACTACCAAAATTTCCTCCCTCACCGCGACACCTGGATATCAACATTCTTCCGGCATTTGCATGCAGCATCTGATTAATTATGAACCAACAAACGTAGAGTATTAATATTACAGCTATAATTGCGGGGCATTTATCACTGGCGGATGATAACAGCCGAACCACCGTGCCACCTTGAACCTAGGGGGATTACCCCACGCTTGAGAAGGCTGATCGGATGATCAACCTTTTGCTTCTGGTTGGTGGAAGAATTCGAAAACAGAGCTCCGTCGACAAATCGACCACTATCTTAGTCCGACCCGAATATCGCATTCGCAGAAGTCCATCCTAGTCGGGGGCACTGGCCTGCATCCGTATGATGTCTTCCAGACCAAAATGAGTGTTCAGCTCTCCATACAGCAAGCTTTTCTCTGAAGCGTCTGCGTGGAAACAATCCAAAAACGGCCTCGAGCAGGAGAGAATTCCTATTTTCAGCCATCTGGTTTCGAAGGCCTAGAGTAAACTCTGCCTTCGACGTTTCCCCGATATCTTGCCCGCAATTCACACCATAGTAGCACCAAAAAAGGAACCAAGGCGCCTTGCTCGGAATAATATCATACGGCCACTTGCCCCACCGCCGTCAGACATTCTGGATGCAGTCCTTGTCCGGGAAATCCCTCCAGGGCTCGAATTTCTCTTATACATACCGTGCCCATCTGGTGAGAGACACAAGTTTCTGACTTCGAGACGACCTTCCGTTCTCGGACTTCACTTTTTCGTTAAGTGTCTTATCAATTCTTTTATATACTGATCTCCTTCCTCTTTTTTGTCTTCCCACATCATCTTCACTTCCTCCATATAATACCACATCCTCCTTTCCACTTTCCACTCCTCTAATACAACAATCGTTTGACAACCATAGAAGCAACCATGACGGCAGTCAATGGAGCAAACGGAACCTCAAATGGAATCTCAAACGGGCACACAACCAGCCGCCGTCCTCTCCCCTGTGGCATCTACGCCCCAACAATGACCTTCTTCATCCCAGAAACCGAAGAACTCGACATCGCCTCCATCAAACGCCACGCCATCCGCCTCGCAGAGGCCGGCCTCGTCGGCCTCGTCACCATGGGCTCCAATGGCGAAGCAGTCCACCTCTCCCGTGCCGAAAAGACAGCCGTCACAAAAGCCACCCGCGAAGCCCTCGATTCCGCCGGCTTTGACAAAGTCCCCATCATCGTCGGTGCTACCGAAGGTTCAGTCCGCGGAACCATCTCTCTCATCAAAGAATCCGAAGCTGCGGGAGGAGAATACGTCTTGTTACTTCCTCCTAGCTATTTCAGAGGATTAATGGATGAAGAAGCAGTGTATAACTACTTCATTGAAGTAGCAGATGAATCTCCGCTCCCGATAATACTGTATAATTATCCTGGCGCTGTGGCGGGTATTGATATGGATTCAGACCTCCTGATCAAGCTTGCTAAACATCGCAACATCATCGGCACGAAATTCACTTGTGGGAACACCGGAAAGCTTACTCGGGTAGCACTCGCTACGAACGCCAAAACTCCCTTCAGCGAAGGCTCGGGTTACATGGCGTTTGGAGGCATGTGTGATTTCACAGCTCAGACATTGGTGTCTGGTGGGTCGGGAATCATTGCTGGAGGTGCGAACGTTATGCCAAAAGTCTGTGTTAAGATCTGGGATCTGTATGTGGAAGGCAAGAGAGACGAGGCATTTGCGATGCAGAAGATTCTTAGCAAGGGTGATTGGGTATTGACCAAGGCGGCGATTGCGGGGACAAAGAGCGCCATTCAGAGTTATTATGGGTATGGTGGGTATCCTCGTCGGCCGTTGAAGAGACTTGATGAGGTCAAGACACAGGGGATTGCAGATGGAGTGGCGGAAGTCATGAAGTTGGAGAAGAGCTTATAGGTGGAATAATTGGGGTGGTGCTCGGTCCCTGGTGCGTTTTGGGTGTGCCTATTGGGCTGCGGGTTCCGGTCGGCCGGTCAAGCATGTATTATGGAGTCTCATCAGGTCATGAACTCGATGACGACTTAGACGACGAATCTTAGATTGATTCAGGAATCAGAATCGCACAATTTTTCTATACTGTTACCGATGGCAATGTCTGTTCTCTCAGCGCTGTCCTTAGCGATGCAAGTGTGTCAAGCCGAGGAAAAGGGGTTGACCTCGCTTGCCGAGAACTTCATCGTCCCCACCCAAATCACAGAGTTGTTTTCCTCGAACTCCAAAGGAAGAACGTCTGGGTCAAGAAGGGATACCCTGAGAAGTTGTTTTTATCTATTTCAATTTATAAATAGCTTTTTAAGAGTTCTCTCATTCTTGTCTGTCTGATTATCGCGAACACGGTAGTTCTCCACAGATAACTTGCATTAGATCTCTCAGCTAAACACAGACGCAGTAGGACTATATTGCGCCGCATCTCAATCTACATACACGATTCATAGAGAAACATTGATTCAGACTGGTATCAGCATATAGGAGGTCGCACAATGCACAACTTGAATCCTTCCTCAAGAGTCGGTCGATCCTCCACCTTCTGTTTTGTGCTTTCTGGTGATGCAATTGATCTTCTTTCTCCCAGCTCAACATCCCCAAATCTAATATTACACATCGCCTCGCAATGCGATTCCTCAACATCTCCATGATTCCCTTGCTCCTCATCTTCACATCACTCCTCTCCACCACTCTTGCACGCCCATTCGAAATCCTCACTTCAGCAACATGCTGCACCACCCTCATCACGGCCAAAAACCCGCCAATATACACAACCACAGTCAATTACCCGCACTACCCACCAGCTCCCACTTCCTGGAATCTCAAGCAAAAGTGAGAAACAGGAACGACGCCTCCTCTTTCTTTGCTCACGTCGCAGCAATACATAATAAAAATCCACTCCGCGACAGCAATCTATGGAAGAGGTGGTTAGTAGTGTTACGGAAGAGTTTAGGTTCTATTATAGGGGAGTAGTTTAACTAGTTGGGCCAGGAGGACGTATACGACTACGCAGACTGTTGTTTTGACGTCTCCGACGGTGGCTGCCACGGGGTGGTGACGGGGAGTTGAGGTTAAGGATGTAAGGTCGAGGTCGAGGTAGATGTGGGGAAGTGGTGTAGAAAGTCGTTCGAAATGGATAGCATCCATAGTATTTCTTCAAAAGTCTTCACGGGTTGATTTGTTGAGGATAGATAAAAAAAGAAGTAGAAAAGGAAAGAGAAAAGAAGAAGCTTTTCAAATCTTTTAAAGTTCAGAAAAGGTAGATTTATTCCAAAAGGACAGAGTCATAATAACATCTTCAGCCTTTTTAAAATCAGGGGGTAGTTTTAGATTGATTCAGAAATAATAATTACACAACACATCCGCTATTATTAAAGTAATCTACGTTGAATCTTAATCTGCGTCGCTTCCAACGCGGCTAGGCAGTATCGCCGCTCTGCTTTGGCGCTACTCACCCTCTACTTATTTACCTTCGTAAGTTGCTCAGTCACATTCCTACTCTCACTTCTACTAACCGATTATAATTTACTTACTATTCAGTTCTACCGTACGGAAATTGTTAACTTCCCTAGAATTTATACGTCATCACACACCGAATACGGTAATCGCCGAACGATAAACAGCCCAGATGTGTGGATATGAGATCACATGGTTTGGGTTCTGGTTCTCTAACTTAATATAAAAGAGCTTGCTCAAGAACTATTTCTACCTTTATAGACAACCCAAATCAGTATATTCAATCGCATTGACATTGCTCCGATGCCTCCCTGACGCCAATGCCGGAAAGCCAAGACGCACTTCCCGCTCAGCTCTGTCTTCCACTGGTTATCCTCGCCACTTCACCTCGAGCTAGGACGCACTCCATTGACTCGAAAATGCGCATCGCTACTTACCTCCTCCAATTCCTGGCTGCTAACGCAGATTGGGCAATCCCTGAGGGTCGTACTTCTTCTTGACAGCGCTAAGCATATCCCAATTACTCCCATAAAAGTCTTCTCTCCACTTCTAGCCCTCCAAATCACCTCCATTCATATAACTTCCACTGTGTAGTACCAAAGCCCTCAGAGCACCTATTTCCTTGAATTTAATATAGTCAAAGATCTCGGCCCGGACTCATAAAGGAACCCCGCAAAGGCACGAGCAATAATGTCAAGGATATAGCCTTTTCTCCACGTTGGAGCAACAGCGGAGAACGATTTATCGGCATCCAAGAAGACTTGGCCGCCGTGGATACTGCGGCTGTGATATGCGTATTCTTCGGAGGCTCTGCAAATATTGCCGCTTCGCTCCTGTTGGGCATATACGAAGTGAGTACCTGGTAATGCCTTTGACGATAGTTAAAGGTTTCCTGCTAGAGGAAAAAAAGTCCACGTAGAGTTTACGTAATAAAACGAGATATTTGGGTCACGTTTTTGCGCCAAGGTTTTGCCAAGAAACGCTAAGATGTGTCGCTTTTGGCATTTAGCGCTCCCATAGTTTAGAGCTCTTTATAAAGCTCCCCGTAGAGCAAGCAGCTCTAGCTCCACGTAGAGGGGGAACGCCCCTACTCGCGCCGGCGGAGCCGGTGCGAATAAAAAATCTATATATTAAAAGTTTTATATTATTTCAAAGTTCAAGTCGTCAAAGGCAAAGCAT